>MJHO01000423.1:23288-62948 GCA_002076135.1 Xerophyta viscosa | reverse complement strand
GGGCTTGCTGGCCGAACATCCTTTCCACTAAGCACTTGTTATACTTTTTGCTTGCTCTCTCCCTAGATCTTATTATAGTCATCCGAGCATTGCATAGCCTGGTTGTGAGGCTTGTAGGCGTGCGGATCAGTTGGGGTAATATTCCTTCGTTCCTCAGTCGGTAGGCTCGCTCCGAGAGTCGCAGGTGGTGCTAGCTCGAGGTTGCCTTCAATGCAAAGCAGTCGAAACAGAGTTGACGAATGCTCTGAAGGAGAACACTGCCATGCGAGGGCAGTTCGCTTCTAAGGATGAGTGTCTCCAATCCTTGGAAGCGTCTGTTTCTGGACTAGAAGAGGAGAAGGCCGCTGCATGAACGGATATCAACTGCCTGCAGGTGACTCTTGCGCTCTCTTTCTCTACTCATGAAGCTGCTAAGGCAGCAGCGGAAGCATATCCCCAGAAGCTGGTAGTTCAATTGAAGGCGGTGACTGTTGAGCGCGATGGCCTTCAGGCAGAACTTCGAGCCGAGCGCTCGGCTGCGGCTAGTCGTAAAGCTGACTGGATCTGGCCAGGAAAATCAGAACGAGAAGCGGTCTCCTTGTACCTGAACGTAGCACGTCGCGTTTGGGCAGACCGATTACTCTGCTAGTTTCCAGCTGCTAACCCGGAAGATGTCTTGGCAATGTCCTCGGTGATCTAGTTCGCTGAGTCCAGGCGATCATCCATCATCAGTCCTCCTTCACCTCCCCAGCAGTTTGATTATTAGTTTGTTGATTCGGCCCAGAGGCATGTTTCTGAATGCTGTAATATTACTATTCGGCCGATTGGTAAATATATATTATGAATCTTCGCTCTTCATAGTTGAACTTCTACTCTCTGGTGTGCAGGATGATTTTTCGAGGTTATGCATTCCTCTACCATTATTTGGAGCCATCATCATCTATTGGTGTTTGTCATTCCTTAGATCTTCTAATGGTAGAATTTTTTCAGATTGCTCACATGCCACGTGTTGGGAACGGTAGTCCCGTCCATGCGCTTGATTTTGTATGATCGTTGCCCTTTCACTTTCACGACTTGCAAAGGTCCAACTTGATTCTAGCATTGATTCGGGCATACATGTCTTACAAATCTGTGGGAGGGTTCTCGAAGATCCGTTTCCATAATTTTGAATGCCGGATGCCAACTTGTTGGGCCGCCATGATGACCGCCGGGTCTGCATTACAAACTTTTTTTCTCTTTCTTTATTGAACGCTTGAAATAATCTACCAAGCTTTCGTTATCTTCTTGTATCACTGACAGTAAAGTTCGGCTGTCTTTGTAGATTATAGTGTTGGAGTGGAAGTTGGCGATGAATGCTATCTCCAACTGAGAAAAATTGTCTACCGGGCCTTGCAGAAGGTTCTTCCACCATGATTTGGCTAACCAGATCAAAGTGTTGTCGAACACTAGACAGCATAGCTCGTCCGATGTCCATTTGAACCGCATCATTGCTTGGTACTTTTCTAGAAGTGACTCAGGATCTCCAGTGCCATCAAAATCTCTGAGTTTTGGTAGTTCGAAGTCGGATGGAACCAAAGTTTCCAAGACCCTCTTGGTTAAGGGCGAACGCTCGTCTACCGTGTAAACAGGTAGAGGTTGAACAGTGATCGTTCGACCATTTCGACTCATCGGCCTGGTTGTTTGTGTCTCTTCCACCTGGATCCCAGCAGTTACAACCGGGGCTTCTTGTCTTCTATCCACTTGACTACGTACAGGTGACCTTCCTGGTTCTTGCTATTGCGGCGCTCCGGTATCATGCTCTCCGTGTTCTTGGCGCTGTTCTGGGATAGGCGAGCCTTGTAGGCTCCCAGCCTGTCCCCTACATTGCGGAGACTGCCGCTGTCCACCTGTTGCTCCGATCGGGGTACCGCCGGATTAGTGGGTGCCGTGGCGAGCATCGCCGGATCTCACTGCAAAAATGATCCAGATCATCCCGGGTGAGAGGCACCGGGACTGCTTGTGCGATCGTTGGTCTGTCCGAACTTGCTTGTTGATCCTGGAGATCGTCAGCTCAGTTGCGGTTGCGACCACGAGTTGCTCTGGCCAAGTTCTGGGGTTCTGCCCCACCATCGCTCGTCGGAACACCGTTTCTCGCCGAGCCGTTTTGTGTTGTAGATCTCCAATTGGCCATCACTTTGATGTCTTCTTCTCTATAGACGGCGCCAAATGATGGTACAGGGTTAATGAGGTTTAGGAATCAGACAGTAATGGACGGAGAACAATAACAAAATACCGTATTTACATGGTTCGACGAAGATGCCTACGTCCGCGGGAAGGGAGAACGCTCATTTCACTATTAGGGTTCAGCGGAGATGCTCAGTACAAAGTCTGCCGTTTTAGGACTAGATTCTAAGCATTTATACATTAATGAATCCGCCGCCCTAAACCCTAAAATGCCTTCTCCCAATTAGGTAATTGACTCCGTTTTATATGGTATACCGAGTCTTCGTGTTCGGCTGCCATACACGTTCGAGTGACGCCGTGGTCTTAGCCATTTGCGACTCCATCAGATGCAATCAACATGTAGACATGTTAAAGTGTCCAATTCCTTAGTCATTTGCCACCATGACTTTCTCTAAAATAAGAATCCCTCTAGAAGAAGGATTAGTGGCAGCATTAGGAGCTTTGGAATAGTGTTTAGAATTGTATCAAGCCATATGGCAAGCTTATCTCTTAGTTACTTAGTCACTAGGATTGTGTCTTTCTCTTGTTTTTTTGCAGAACACTAGAGAAGAGCTAGGGAAGATGGAATAAAAGTTTATTTTTTTCATACAATTACCTCTTCCACCATCCTCTCAAAATCAAGCCACTCTTCTAGTTTATTTTCGGCTGAATCATGCCCACTATTTTTCACATCTAGACGACTAAAGGATGAGGCCAACATCGAGCGAAGCCAATCATAGCTTAGGCCCGGTCCCAAAAAGTTTACCATACAAGCTAAATTGAGCTCATCATCCATATGAGCGCCCACTTCTCTCCTCTAAGTTTCTGCTCATGCCGAGCACTATGTTTTTGCTCATTCTGAGCACAAAGTTCTTGGTCCAGCTCATGCTCATGAGCACCATATTTTTGCTCATCCTAAGCAGAAAGTTATTTGTCCAGCTCATACTCGGGTGAACGTTCGAGAGAACGATCAGGAGAACGCTCTGGAGAACGCTCGGGTGAACGCTTGGTAGAACACTCAGGTGAACAGTCAATATCTATTTGCTCTTCAGTATCTATCTCTATATTATTATATATGCCCCATTATCTTGCGAGTTTTCTCTTGTTTATATATGTCTTTCTCTTCTATCTCATCTCTAATACATACAGGAAAATAGTGTTCTTCAGTATGCAGTTATGGGATCTTATCGAAATATTTTCTTCTTTAGTCATATTTAGAAGCAACAAGATCTCTTCGGTCCGATCGCGAGTTATTATCTCGCGGAAAAAATCTGTTATCTCATATGCTAAAGCTCTATAATATATCTTGGGAGAGAATCGCCGGCAGCCTTAGAGGAATCATGCAATTGAGTTAGAGAATCCCATTCGTCTTTGTTATTTCAATTTTTAAGAAGTTTTGAAGTAATGGGAGAAGAAGGCATATTTCAAAGCAGAAGAAGATGACATTACGACGGCGCAACATCCCAAGATTAGCCTATGTCACATCACGACGTATCGAGTAACTGAAGAACAACCTTGCAATCCTAACTCATTGCTTGCAGGAGCAATCGAAGTAAATGGGGAAGGTCTGATCCAGGAGGATATCATGTCAAGTTCATCTTCGTGGTGCTAGTTTCATTCACGCACAACGCGCACGTCAAAATTCCTCGGCCACCCGAGGCATTCCAAGTTTAGCCCTCCGAAGAGCACCTAGCATCCTCCCCGGGTCAAGTTTAGTTCGCGATATAGCAGCACACAAGTTCAAGTTCAAGCCGAACAAGACTTAGTTGAGCCTGTACCAGGGCATTCATTTTAGCTGCACCCGAAGGCGCAGTCATTTGGCCAACTCCTGGGCTAGCAACAAGAAGCCTCGCAGTCGACGTGCATAAAGCTCCTGCAACAACAGCCCATCCAAGAGCTAAAAAAACCAGAAAACACTAGAGAAGAGCGTAAATATTTCAGCCGTCCAAGGCACTCGCGTTTGCGCTCGGCGCCCAAGCAAGTTCGGCTACATCAAGGACAACACAAGTTCGACCAAAGGGCCAACTCGTCCATGCTTGCTCCTATGGTTAATTCAAGTTATAATCGACCCACTTAAGGGTCCATAATCAAGTCCAAACAAGGGAGGCATGCATCCAAGGATTTCTTAAGTGCAACCAAGCCAAGAATATCAATACAGTCCAAAATTTCTGGTTTTGGTGCAATCAACATGTAGACTTGTTAAAGTGTCCAATGCCTTGGTCATTTGCCACCTTGACTTTCTCTAGAATAAGAATCCCTCTAGAAGAAGGATTAGTTGCAGCATTAGGAGCTTTAGAATAGTGTTTAGACATGTGTCAAGCCATGTGGCAAGTTTATTCTTAGTTGCTTAATCACTAAGATTGTGTGTCTTTCTCTTGTATTTTTGTAGAACACTTGAGAAGAGCTAGGGAAGATGGAATAAAGTAAATTTTTTTTCAGACACAATTACCTCTTCCACCATCAGCTCAAAATCAAGCCACTCCTCTAGTTTATTTTCGGCTGAATCATGCTCACTATTTTTCACGTCTAGAAGACTAGAGGAGGAGACGAACATCGAGCCAAGCCAACCATAGCTTAGGCCCGGTCCGAAAAAGTTTATTATACAAGCTAAATTAGAGGTCATGATCCACATGAGCGCCCACTTCTCTCCTCTAAGTTTATGATCTTGTCGAGCATAAAATTTTACCTCATCTCGAGCACAAAGTTCTTTGTCTACCTCATGCTCGGGTGAACGCTTGGGAGAACGCATGGGTGAACGCTCGGGTGAACACTCGGTCATTTGCTACCTTGATTTTTTTCTAGAATAAGAATTCCTCTAGAAGAAGAATTAGTGGCAGCATTAGGAGCTTTGGAATAGTGTTTAGACATATGTCAAGCCATATGACAAGCTTATCTCTTAGTTGCTTAGTCACTAGGATTATGTGTCTTTCTCAAGTATATTTGTAAAATACTAGAGAAGAGCTAGGGAAGATGGAATAAAGTTTATTTTTTTTTTCATGCAATTACCTCTTCCACCATCCTCTCAAAATCAAGCCACTCCTCTAGTTTATTTTCGGCTGAATCATGCCCACTATTTTTCACATCTAGAAGACTAGAGGGGGAGGCCAACACTGAGCCAAGCCAATCATAGCTTAGGCCCGTTCCCTAAAAGTTTAACATGCAAGCTAAATTAGAGCTCATCATCCATATGAGCGCCCACTTCTCTTCTCTAAGTTTCTGCTCATGCCGAGCACTATGCTTTTTCTCATCCCGAGCACAAAATTCTTTGTCCAGGACATGCTCGGGTGAACCCTCCGGAGAATGATCTGGAGAATGCTCGGGAGAACATTCGGGAGAACGCTCAGGTAAACGCTAAATATCATGCTGTCGCCGAGCACCAAGTCAAGCAACGCCATACTTGGAGAACGCCTTTCTTCTACCCAACCAATCATCCGAGGAAAAGTGTCCTCGGTTGCGAGTATGGGATTGTCATTCGAGAATACATCTTTTCGGATTATTTGGTATCAGAGCAATCAAGATCCTCCCACGAAGCTCCGCACCTCCGTCACGTTCCAAGGCCTTGGCCACTCCAATATGACCCGCACCTTGCTTGGGTCTATCTTGAGCTCGCCATTCCCCACCACAAAGCCCGAATAGGACGAGGTTGAGTCTCCCTTACCTCGCACTTCTTCAGATTCAAACTTGAGCCGTGCTCCTCAAGTATGGCAAAACCACCTTTGCCAAGGGCTCCATTGACTAGCCATTCCTGCTAAAAAACAAGAATGTCATCTAGATCACAATCACAAAATCATCAATAAAAAGCCTAAGAACATCGTTCATTAACCGCATGAACGTGCCGGGGCATTACACAAACCCAAAGGGCATCACCATCCACTCAAAAGCCCTTGCTTGGCTTTGAACGCCGTCTTCCACGCATCCTCCCTCGGTCACCCTTACTTGAGATACCCGGGACTTGAGGTCCGCGCTGTGAAGGAACTTGGCGGATTGGAGTTGATCGATCAATCTCTCTATCCGGCAATTGGGTTACCTGATTCTTCACCGTGATCTTGTTCAAGGCTCGGTAGTCCACGCCACATTCTCCATCCTCCTTCCTTCTTTGGCACCTGACAATAGGGGGAGCCGCACGGTGAGCTGCTCGGCTTGATCACCCCTTGCTCCATGAGCTCTTGTACTTGGCGCTTGATTTCCTCACTCTCCACAGCGGTGGCGGGTATAGCATGCGCTTGGTAATGGCGCGCCCTCTCCACCAATGTATCCATGCTCCCGCTCGGCGCGAGGGGTAGCCCGCGCGGCTCCTGGACAGCACTCCTACCTTCGGATTGAGCGGCCACCGCTCTTTGCCTTTGCTCCTTGGCTAGTGTCCCGAGACCACCTCTTCCAAGCCTGCCCTTGGCCGGCCTCCCGAACCATCAGCTCCCATGCGCGGCCCGCCCGCATTCACCATCGCGCTTGGCTTGCAGACCTGGCAAGTATGTCGCCTTCGGCCGCCCGAAGTCCCCTCTAGCACGTACCTCTCATTATCCCTTCATGAGCACGTACTGTTGCTGCCCTCCATGTAGTAAACAGCATCCCTATCCCAAAAGATAGGGTACCCCAAAAATAACTTGCAAATGTCCAAGGTTACTACCTCACATATTTTAAAAAAAACCCTCGGTCGATGAACTCGCGTCACCGCAAATTTGAACTTGCAATGCTTGGTGATTGTTCAAGCTCCGGGTCCTTGTCTTTGAGCCACCCCAAGGCATAAGGCCTAGGGTGCGCCTGGGTAGCCACCAACCCCAACTCTGCACTAGGTCTCGAAATTCAGTTCTTCTGGCTCCCGGGATCCAATGATGGCCTCCACCTGGCTTTGGCTTCACTTGGAGTCCGAAAGTGGAGAGTCCTCACTTCCCTTGCACCATTGCACGATCGCTGCACCGCCTTGCCCTGCTGTCCACGGCCTCCTGCTGGGCTCCCTTGGCGCGCACCAATTAATGACAATGTCGGGTCCGCCTCGTGCATTGGCCAGTGGCGCGCCCTCCGCGCCCGCGTCCGCGGTCGATTCGCTTACAACGTGCCCTTTGCCCTTCTCAGCACCTTGCTTCTTAGGGGCCACTCGCGGAATGTAGCTTCCAGCAAAAACTCTTCCTTGACTGTGGCCCCTTCTTCTTGCAATGGTCACATATCGTGCTCCTTGTGCTGCCGCATCTGCAGCCCCCTCTTGGCCTCGCCCTGCTTGCCTTTGCCCTTGCCTGCCCTGACCGCGCCCCGCGCCTTGCTTGCCCTCTGCCCTCGCCCGCGCTTACGGTTGAGCTTTTCGAACACCATGGCCTTTTTGCAAGCATCCCTACATCAACTATAGGGTATAGATCGACCTCCGCCCGGAGGTTCTTCATGCAACCCCGCGAGGTACTGCGTAGCACTCACGGTCCTCATAAATCAACGCCGAGGGCAAAGGCACGCCTTCGGGAACTCCGTGGTATACTCCTGTTACCCTTGATCCGTTGCCTTGGCGCAAGTACAGCCGACCTCCTCCATCGCTCCTCGTCATACCCTACCGGTAAAATTGCTCCCTCAAGAGCGTTTGAACGTGGCCCAAGGACTCCCGCGGCCGCCTCTCGTGCGTAGGTGTGACATTCCACCACACCAATCGCGTGAGGAAGCAAAGCTTAGCCTTGCAAAAACCCTATGCGCTGAGCATCATCATGCCCAATATAGAGAGAAATGGACTCCAAACTGATCTACAGCCTCCAGCTTCTCCCCACGACCTCGCCTTCGAAGACGGAAGCTCCAATCGCTAATTATCAACGCCGAATGGGGCTAGGGCCCAACCGCCCACCCTTGTGCTGCCGACCGTGCGCCTACGGATACCTCTGGCTCCTCCCGAAGCGCCTCCCGTCTCAAGACTTGGCGTTTCACTTGTACGTGGTCCGATGAGAGGGTTCGGCACTGCTCCCTCACGGCCTTCCTATGACCGTTGCCCCCGCGCGCGCCATGGGCGCCGTGGTAGGCTGAGATTGCACGCTCGCTCCTTGGATCTGTCCCGCCAGCATCCGCTCCACCAGTCCCCTCAACTGAGCTAGGCCCTCTCCTAGAAGCTTTATCTGCTCTCCCTGGGTTCCCTCTTGGCCGGACTGCTCTTGCATGGACGGCGATCCCTCGAGCGCCGAGTCCCTCTTCATCTTCTTGCGTGCCGTGACAGTCCCTTGCCGTGTCACCGCCCGCACTCCCTGCTCTCAACCCGTTCAAAAGCTCTGATACCAACTTGATCCGCGGACGCCTACAAGCCTCACAACAGGCTATGAGCAATCTCGGATGACTTATAAAAGATTCTAGGGAGAGAGCAAGCAAAGTATTAACAAGTGCTTAGTGAAAGATGTCTCGGCCAAGCAAGCCCTCACACCCGTGCCTTCCTCCAGAAAACCCTACACACTCCTTAGTGCCTCACACAGAAACCGTGGGCTCTAAGTACAATCGCTTGGACAGTCCCAAGCCCCTTTGCCGTACCCGGTTCAAAGGAATTACAAGCATTGATACATAGTAAAGAGAGAAATAAAGACAAACAATAATTTTTAGATGAAACCGACACCTCTTGGCTATCCAACTACCGTGCCCTTTGGCCTAGCCACGGTCCCTTTGGTCTTAAGCCACGCCCCAGCCTCTTGGCCTGGACGCGCCCTTTCGCCTGGCCTGGCCTCAGGCCCGCGCCGCAGCCTTGCGGCCCGCCCCGCCAGCCTGCGCCGCCCCGCAGCCTTGCGCTCTGCGCCCCCAGCTTGCACACGGCCTGCACCACTTAGCCTTCCTGCGCGCACATCCGCGCGCCCGCACTTGATCAGGTCCACCCATGCCCGTGCATTGGCCAATATGCCACACATCTTTGTTGTCTTTGCCGTTGGACCCAAGAGCCTCCTGGATCACCAACAGAAATAACAAAATAAATATCCTAGTACAAGATATAAAGGAAAGAACACTAACTGCTTCGGCAAACCCGAGCAAGGCTTAGAGGATCTGATGATCGGCGCCAGATGCCAAAGTAGAAAGCGCTTGCGCTTCGACCTGCGACAAGCTACTGCGGACAGCGACGCCGATCTCCTCACCAATGTCGGTAGGAAAAGACAGCTTGACCGGAGGCGTTTGGCCGGAGGTAGGCACTGACTCCTCCTGAGCAGCAGAAATAAAAACATAAGGGTTGGAAGAAATTAAGGAAGCAGAAAGAGACGAAGCGGAGGCAGAAGAAGAAGAAGAAATAAAGACAATGGGGTCAAGTTTAAACCCTTCAGAAGGGAAGCACGAAGACTGGTCCGGAAAGAACCAGACGCGGAAGGCGAGAAAGAAGGAGAAACAGCGTCATCCTTGGAACCGCTAGCTGTAGCCAGTCGAGGAGGAGCGACTAGCGAACCTACGCTAGCGGGGAAGAAGACGGAGCGAGGGAAAGGTAGAAACGCCAGGAGAAGAAAAAGAAGAAACATTATAAGTAAGAAGTTGCGGGAGGTCTTCCAGCGGATCCCCCCGAGGAGTACCTGAACCTTCTCGGTCAGGGGAAGAAGAAGAAGAAAGAATATCAATGGAGCTTCCAAGCTCCAAAGAAATTGCAGTGGAGGGAACATAAGGCTTCCGGAAGGAAGAATGCGTTTGGCGATGCCGCGGCGAGCGAGGAGCGCTGGCCTTCCTCTTTCTCATTTGGCGGATTGTGGCCTTAAATATAGAGGTAGTATACATTACAAGCACCCAATACACTTCCAACTTGATGTAAGGCAGAAGGAGGATTCCAGTGCAAGTTACCGAAAGAGGAGGAGAAGGAGGTTGTTCTGAAGTAGCAGCAGTGGCGGTAGTGGCAGCAGCAACATTCGATTCCTCCAACGATACAGGAGGAGCAGGTAAAGCGAGAGGCTGGGAGAGACTTCCCTCCTTAGAAGCCGGAGGTGGAGACAACTCTACAGGAGACTCGTCTTCCACAGGGTTGGACTTAGAAGCCGACTTCATCTCAAGAGACAAGAAGACGATAGGTGGAGTGAACCGAGCATCTGCCTTCGGCTCTCGCTCATTAGGATCAACTTAAGGAAGCAAACTGAGAAGGCGCAGCGATCGATAGTTCATCTTAGAGACATCAATCTGGTGGATGGGCGGGGTACCACGGAACTCGTTGACCATCTTGTCCCATTGGCGGTTCACCCCTGCCGGAGGAGAAAACAGATTAACAGGGGGCTCACCAAATTCTCGGGAAGCATTCTCCCAGTCGTCAACCGGAACAAGGGTAAGATAAAAGAATTTTCTTTCTCAAGTTCTTGTGTTTGGTGGGGTACCAAAGGATGACAGTGCGACCGGGGTGGCGAACAATGAAATAAAATTGGAGAATGCCGTCGTGCACATAACGAATGTCAAAAAGATAGTGAAAAACTTCAACGGTAGGTTTAGCGCCAACCCACCTGCAGGAACTAGGTGGTAGCGGTAGAGCAACAGAGTGAAGAAAGGAAAGAATGGAAGCACAATGCCAGCAAGCAGACAGCCAGCATAAAGACAGAACTCTCTAGCCCGAGACTGGGGAGCATGATCGGAAGAACTTGGTCGCCTAACCAGATACTCGACGGGGATGCGATTAGAACGACGGAATGTAGAGATCTCTTCCTCAGTAATAGTACTTGGGTGTGGTAAACGCCTCCACGACCAGCACAAAAAGAGGATGCCATTGAAACAAGCTCAAAAGAGAAGGAAACTCGAAGAAGCAAGAAGCGCGGGAAAGGAATTCGAGGGGACGAAGGAATAAGATGAACAGTGAATATCAAAAAAATAACCGTAAGGGGGGGGACTGTAACATCATTAATGACGGTGATGATGAAAATCGTAACTAATTTTTGAGAATATCTTCAGTGGTTACATGGATCTCTGCGCGTAAGTAATATTACAGCAAACATGCTAATATCTTCAGTGGTTACACGGCAGACTTTGTACTGAGCATCTCCTCTGAACCCTAATAGTGAAAAGAGCGTTCTCCTTTCCTGTGGACGTAGGCATCTTCGCCGAACCACGTAAATTCGATATTTTGTGATTGTTCTCTGTCCATTACTGTATGATTCCTAAACCTCATTAACCCCATAACATTAGCACCAAAACCTGAAATTCTGGATTGTTTTGATGTTCTTGGCACGGTTGCACTTAAGAAATCCTTGTATGCATGCCTCCCTTGTTTGGACTTGATTATGGACCCTTAAGTGGGTCGGTTACAACTTGAATTAACCATAGGACCAAGCTTGGGTGAGTTGGCCGTTGGATGGGCTGTTGTTGCATGAGCTTTACGCACGTCGAGTGCAAGGCTTCATGTTGTTGGCCCATGAGTTGGCCAAATGATTTCCTCTTTGGGTGCAGCTGAAACAAATGCCCTGGGACGGGCTCAACTAAGCCTTGATCGGCTTGAACTTGAACTTGTTTGCTGCTATGGCGTGAACTAAACTTGATCCAGCGAGGGTGCTAGGTGCACTTCGGCGGGCTAAATTTGCAATGCCTCGAGTGGCCGAGGACTTTTGACGTGCGCGCTGTGCGCAAATGAAGCTAGCACCACAAAGATGAACTTGACATGAGATCCTCCTAGATCAAACAATGACTTTGGATTTTAAGGTTGTCCTTGCGTTGCTCAATACGCCATGATGTGGCATAGGCTAAGCGCGGGATGTTACGCTGCCGTAGTATCTTCTTCTCCTCCTCTGAAATATTCCTTGTTCTCCCATAACTTCGGAGCTTCTTAAAAATTGAAATAACAAAGACGAAGAGGATTCTCTAGCTCGGTTGCATGAGGTCAATTCCTCAAAGGCTGCCGGCGATTCTCTCCCAAGCCTTCATTGTTGCTTTTAGCATCCTCGAAGTAGCGATTGTTCCAGCGAGATAAACTACTCCGATCGAGCCGAGGATCTTGGTTGCTCTAATACCAAATGACCTAAGAAGAAGTATTCTCGAATAACGATCCCATACTTGCATAAGCCTGAAGAACACTTTTCCTTCGGTATGTTTGGATGGAGTAGAAGAAAGGACATTCTCCAAGTATGGCATTACTTCACTTGGTGCTCTGACAAGAGCATGATATTGAGCTGTTCACCTGAGTGTTCTACCAAGCGTTCCTCCCGAGCGTTCATCCAGAGCGTTCTCCTGATCATTCACCCGAGCGTTCACCCGAGCATGAGCTGGACAGAGAACTTTGTGTTCGGGATGAACAAAAACATAGTGCTCGGCGTGAGCAGAAACTTAGAGGAGAGAAGTGGACGGTCATATGGATGGTGAGCTCTAATTTGGCTTGTATGGTAAACTTTTTGGGACAGAGCCTAAGCTATGATTGGCTTGGCTCGACGTCGGCCTCCTCCTTTAGTCTTCTAGATGTAAAAAACAGTGAGTATGATTCGCTGAAAATAAACTAGAGGAGTTGTTTGATTTTGAGAGGATGGTGGAAGAGGTAATTGTATAAAAAAAAAAAAAAAACTTTATTCCATCTTCCCCAGCTCTTCTCTAGGTTTCTTACAAGGCTAAAATTTGGTAAATGCCTCTCTACTATGTATCTATGGGCACTCATGTCCCTTTACTTATTTTCGTGAATTTCATACCCCTTTACTATTAATTTGGGAACGTGATACGCTTAATGACGGTTTACGAATTAATATGCCGATGTACCACTAATTAAGCTTTTTAAAATATTTTTTAAAATACCCCTGTTTATATTAAAAAATAATTAAATAATATTTAATTGATGCCACATCAGCGTAATTAACTCCTAAATCTTCTTCAGGGGTATCGCGTTCCCAAATTAATAGTAAAGACGCATGAAAGTCACGAAAATAAGTATAGGGGCATGAGTGCCCAAAAATGTATAGTAGAAGGGTATTTACTAAAGCACAAGAGAAAGACACATAATCCTAATGACTAAGCTAGTGACTAAGCAACTAAGAGATAAGCTTGCCACATAGTTTGACACGTCTAAACACTATTGTAAAGCTCGTAATGCTGCCACTAATCCTTCTTCTAGAGGGATTCTTATTCTAGAGAAAGTCAAGGTGGAAAATGACCAAGGCATTGGACACTTTAACATGTCTACATGTTGATTGCACCAAAACCAGAAATTCTGGACTGTTTTGATGTTCTTGGCTCGGTTGCACTTAAAAAATCCTTAGATGTATGACTCCCTTGTTTGGTCATGATTATGGACCCTTAAGTGTTATAACATGAATTAACCATAGGACCATGCTTTGGACGAGTGGGCCCTTTGGTCGGACTTGTGTTGGACATGATGTAGCCGAACTTGCTTGGGCGGCGAGCGCGGATGCTAGTGCCTTGGATGGCTGAAATATTTCTGCTCTTCTCAAGAATTTTCTGATTTTTTTAGCCCTTGGATGGGCTGCTGTTGTAGGAGCTTTAATCACGTCCAGTGCGAGGCTTCTTGTTGCTGGCCCAGGAGTTGGCCAAATGACTTCGTCTTCGAGTGCAGCTGAAACAAACACCTTGGGACGGGCTCAACTAAGCCTTGGTCGGCTTGAACTTGAACTTGTGCGCTGCTATGACGCGCTGTCGACACCCCATTTTGTCCGGGCTATCAGTATGCACTAGCGAAATGCACTAATTAGAGCTCACAAAACGTAAATTGGATTTAACCTTACTCAATTGATCCAAGTATGCCTGATCATGTCCAACTGGACCCGATAGGCCTACTTAGATGATTGATCCAATTGAGCCCGACTAAGCCCAATAACGCCTGATTAAGCTTAGTTTATCCAATTAGACCAAATCAAGCTTAATTAGGTCGGATTAAGCTCGACCAGCCTGATTAAGTCCAATTAACACCGATTAAGTCCAATTAGACGTATTTCGCCATGTGCAAATATACGCCGACATATACACATATGATAACCCACATATATGCACACACACATGTAAGCCCTCTGAAACACATATACATACATATACACACATGTATACACGAACAACATAAATACATACGCATATATGCATGTAGTCCTACATATAATATATTTAAAAAAAAAAAAGAAAAAAGAAGAGAGAATAGGGAGGGGGGTCTCTCCAGTCGCCGGCCTCCACACCCCCCTCTCATTTTTCTTTACCTCCCTCACCTTCACCACACCCTCATTAAATGCCTCCCCACCAACTATACCTCATCTCCATCCTTTATTTATACATCCCCATCCATCTCAAGAAAAAAAAAGAAGGTGGGGAGGGAGAAGAGAGAGATTGAGGGAAAGACATATTCAGAGAGAGAGAGGCGCTAGAGGAGACGCCGGAGGCGGGGTCACGGCCAAGAGAAAGAGAGAGAGAAAGAGAGATGCATCCGTGAGAGAGAGAGAGAGAGAGAGAGAGAGATAACCGATCGTCCGCGCTTCAACACCATCCTCACAACCCCTGAGCTCAAGAGCATAATCTCGCCGTCTACGCCATCACCGTCGCCGGAGCTTCTCGGCCAAGGTTGTGTTAGGATCGATTAAAACTATTAACTATTAACTTCAGGCTTAATTTTGGTTTAATTTCTAACCCTCTTAAATCAAAATTTACTCCATCAACCATACCAAGTATAGATCTAAACATCTTGAATGTATCAATCTTGAGGGGTTTGTAAAAATGTCCGCAATTTGACCATGTGATTTCACGAACTTGATTTCGATCTCCATGTTCTTCACGTGCTCTCGGATGTAATGAAACCGAGTATCAATATGCTTACTCCTTTCATGAGAAACTGGATTTTTCGCTAACTCGATTGCGGACTTGTTGTCAACATATATAGTAGTAGCCTCTTTTTGAACAAATTGAATTTCCTTCAATAAATTACGAAGCCATATAGCATGGCATACTGTCAATGATGCCGCAACATACTCTGCTTCACATGTAGAAAGTGTGACAATGGATTGCTTTTTGGATAACCAAGTGAATGCCGAATCTCCCATAAAGAACACAAATCTGGTAGTGCTCTTTCTATCATCTATGTCTCCTCCCCAATCGCTATCAGAATATCCATAGAGTTGAAAATCATCAGAAAATGAATAAAACAACCCATATGATATTGTACCTCGAACATATCAAAGAATTCTCTTTGCGGCCTTCAAATGTGTAGAATCTGGTTTCTCCATATATCGGCTAATCAATCCAACTCCATAAAGAATGTCGGCTCTTGTACATGTAAGATAGCCGCTAGCGTAGACTTCCAATCAAGCTCCTATAATGTGTAGGATCCACCGGTGTACCTTCTCCAGATTTTGCAAGCTTAGTTCCACATTCCACGGGAGTTGCAACGGGGTTGCAATCATCCATCTTGAATTTCTCTTGCATATCCTTCTTGCGTGATGAAGATTTCGTCTTCCAATTGCTTTACTTCAATGCCAAGGAAATAAGACATAAGTCCCAAATCTCGAACTCCTTCGTCATAGCTTGCTTGAACTCCACGAACATCTCCGGAGTGCTACTTGTAAAAATCAAATCATCCACATACAAACAAACAAATATTATGTTACCACCATTATCTTTCTTAGACTAGAGCACATGCTCATAAGGGCATTTGGTAAACCCATTTTGTCTGAAATGTCGATCCGACTATTCCATGCATGCGGTGCTTGCTTCAAGCCATATAAGACTCTTTTTAACTTCAATACTTTATCTTCATGCCCCTTCTTGATGAAACCAGTCGGTTGTTCAACATATACCTCTTCTTCGAGATAGCCATTCAAGAAAGCCAATTTCACATCCATTTGAAAAAGTTTCCACCTATTTTGAGCTGCAAGTGAAATAATCAATCGAATAGTCTCCAACCGAGCAATGGGGGCAAATACCTCATCATAATCAATACCGGCTTGTTGTTTGTAGCCCTTGGCCACTATCTTGCTTTGTATTTTCAACTTCACCGCTTGCATTTTTCTTCACCTTGTACACCCACTTTAAGCCAATAGCTTGCTTTTCTTTTGGAAGTGTAGTCAACTCCCAAGTTTGATTCTTCTCAATTGATTTGATCTCCTCCTCCATAGCATTTTGCCATTTTTTGTCTTGATTTGCATCATAAAATCTAAAGGTTCACAATCAGCAAAAAGACAAAATAATGAAATCTCATTAGTTTCATCATAAATATCAGTAAGTCTTCTCATCCTTGGAGGTGGACTATCATCTGATGAAGATGAGGATGATGATGGCGATGATGGTGTATTTTTGGGGAGTCGGTTGATTTTTGCGTGGTGCTATATTTAATTTTCTCCTTCATTTTCTTCAACAATTGCATTCCAATTCCATGCACTTTTTTCATCAAACTCCACATCTCGGCTAATTCTGATTTTCTTTGTAAGAGGATCAAAAAGCTTATATGCTTTAGATCTAGCATCATAACCAACAAAAATAAATTTAGAGCTTTTGTCTTCCAACTTACTCCTTTTTTGATCTAGCACATGTGCATATGCAATGCTCCCAAAAATCTTGAAATGCGACACCGTTCGTTTTCTTCCACTCCATGCTTCTTGCGGTGTGATATTGTTCAAACTCTTTGTCGGGCACCGGTTCAACAAGTAAACAGCACAATCAACCGCTTCAGCCCAAAACTCCTTGGGTAAATTTTTGCATTTCAACATACTACGGACCATGTCAAGAATAGTCCGATTCTTCCTTTCTACAACTCCATTTGATCCAGGAGGATCTTGGGTCAAGGTGACCGTAGCATACATGGCCTAGGCGCTGGCATGTGCGCGGCTCTAGGCGCAGGCTAGGCGCAGCCAAGGCCTTGCATAGGCGTGGCATGACAGCTTCATAGGCGCGTGGGTGCGGGAAGCCGAATGGCCTCATGGAAGGACGCGTAGGAGCAGCATGTGTGCACGGGCGCGGAAGTCCAAGGGACGTAGGCGCGCGGGCACGGAAGCTCAAGGTACGCGAGCGCGCAGGCGCGAAAGCTCAAGGGACGTGAGCGCGCAGGCGTAGAAGCTCAAGGGACGCGAGTGCACGGGTGCACGGGCACGAGCTGGAGTGGCACGGGCGTTGAAGGCATGCCAGCTAGACGTGCATTGAAGAGGTGCAGGGCTCGAGGGCGCGTTCGGAAGCCCAGGAGGCGCGCGTACATGGCACGCGCGTGGATTGGATCAACATGGCGCGGGAAGCCAGGAAGAGACCAAGCCGAGGTGGTCCAAGCAGAGGCCGAGGTGGTCCAAGAAGAGGCCGAGGTGGTCCAAGCCGAGGTCGAGGTAGGCATGGCCGAGACCGAGAGCGGCAGAGGCATGACCGAGTCTGAGGCAGGCATGGCCGAGACCGAGAGCGGCAGAGGCATGACCGAGACCAAGGCTGGCATGACCGAGACCGAGAGCGGCAGAGGCATGACGAGACCAAGACTTGCGTGACCGAGACCGAGAGCGGCAGAGGCGTGGCCAAGACCAAGGCTGGCGTGACCGAGACCGACATCGGCAGGGGCGTGACCAAGACCAACGCTGGCGTGACCGAGACCGACATCGGGCAGGGCGGACAAAGACCAACGCTGGCTACGGACCGGACATCGGCAGAGGCGTGACAAGACCAGGCTTGCATGACTGAGACCAACATCGGCAGACGGGTGACCAAGTTCGAGGCTGGCGTGACCGAGACCGACATCGGCAGAGACGTTACCGAGTCCGAGGCAGGTGTGACCGAGACCGAGAGTGGCAGAGGCATGACCGAGTCTGAGGTAGGCATGGCCGAGACCGAGAGCGGTAGACGCATGACCGAGTCTGAGGCAGGCATGACCGAGACAGAGAGCGGCAGAGGCATGACCCAGTCCGAGGTGGGCATGGCCGAGGTGGGCATAGCCGAGGTGGACATGGCCGAGGCCGACGTGAGCAAAGCCGAGACTGACCCAGTTCGCAAATGCGTGGAAAGACTAAAGGTTGTGAGGCACGGAAGACGAAATGTCAGGCGTGGAGGACCAAGAGTCAAGCGCGGAAGACGAACAGTCGGTTCAATGAACCTGGATAAAGAGCCCATTCGAACCCTCACCGGGAATTCAATGCATCATTTATTGTCAAGTAGTTAATTAGCAATAGTTAACGTATTACAATAAATGTATTTCAATTTGTCTATAAATACTAATGAGAAACTCAGGGATAAAAAATCTCATTTCCACCAAAAATACTTTGTCTCTCTCGTTTCTCCTAAAAACTGTAGTTGCATGGAACACGGCCAAGAGCCTTAGCCATGGCCGGCCACCCTTGGCCTCCCTAGATCCATTATTCATCCTGCTTGTTCTCCGGATAAAATCAACCTTGAGACCAAGTCCGGATCAAGTGGTGTCAGAGCTTAGGATGAGGATGCTATGGTGCAGCTGCAGGAAGGAAGAAGAAGAGAAGACCATCGTCGGGAAGGAGGATCGACCTCACCTAGTACCAAAGACTCATTCTGTGAGTATGGTGATTTTTGGAGGTGCTTTGGACCCAACCATAGGTTGGGATAGCCCGTGGGATCCAGGCGGGGCATGATAGAAGTGCGGGGACATGAGGCGGAGACGTGCTTGCACAAGGGCAAAAGCGAGCAACCAAGAGGTGGCCGAGCCAAGAAGTGCAAGTTAGACACGCAGGCGCAAGATTTCCCCAAGCACGAGCATGCACGTATGGCCGAGACGCGTGGAAGGTAAGAGTGTGAAGCTAGGAGCAAGACCAAAGCCAAGAGGAAAGCAAGAGGACAAGATGGGGTGAGTAGCCACAGGCACCACGAAGCACCCGAGAAGGCCAAGACATCCCAAAGGTACGGTTAAGTCCAGTAAACACCAGGATCTAAGGCGTAAACAAGGCCAACGGCAAGCACATGCATAGTTGGAAACCAAGGAGCATCACAAACTCAAGCACGGTGTGGAGCCGGGCAAAATTTTGAAGCCATTGCGGAGCAATGGGTCCTAAAGGGGGGAGGCTTGATCCAGGAGGCTCTTGAGCTGAGGCCGAGGTAGTCCCAAGATCCAAGAGCTTTAGCCATGGCCGGCCACCCTTGGCCTCCCTAGATCCAATATTCATCCTGCTTGTTCTCCGGACAAAATCAACCTTGAGACCAAGTCCGGATCAGGTAGGCTTGGTCGAGGTGGGCGCACAGGGAGCCGAGGTAGGCTTGGCCGAGGTGGGCGCACGTGGAGCCGAGGTGGGCTTGACTGAGGTAGGCACGCATGGAGGCCGAAGTGAGAGGCCGAGGCGTGGCTCAGGCCGAGGTAGGCACGCGTGGAGGCCGAAGTGATAGGAGGCCGAGGTGTGGCTCAGGCCGAGGTAGGTACGCGTAGAGGCCGAAGTGGTACGAGGCCGAGGTAGGCTAGGCGAGGTGGGGATGCATGGAGGTCATGACAAGACCAACGCAAGACCCAGGCGCAAGGACGAGGCAAGAGCTCGGCAAGAAGCAGCTCGGACGCAAGGAAGCTCAAAGGGCGCGCGGAAGCCAAAGAGGCTATGGCTCGGGAAGGCCAAGAGACCCGGAAGTCAAAGAGTCTCATTATGCTGTATTAATGCATTGCATTTATTATCCTTTAATGATATAATTAAGGGGAGGCTCGGGGTCTGGACCGAGCAATGAAGATAAAAGGGAAGCACTCGGTGGAGAGGGAGGATTTTTTTTTTGGATCTTTCCATTAAAGAAAGGAACCGAATCCATTCCAAGGTGGAAGGAAAGGATCACGCTGGACGGTGAAGTCCAGGAAACCCTCGGCTAGAGAGGGGACTTGGTTGTAGACTCCCGGAGGGAGAGGCTCTCGGTTAGAGAGGATCCAAGGAGCTTGGGGCATCCAAGCGAGTTTTCTTTGTTCAACTCGGTTAGACTAGGTTCAAAGGTTCTTGGGAGTGTCCAAGGTAGTACCTTGCTTGGCCGGGTTGTGGTTAGAAACAAGGGGTTTAGTGGTTTTTATAAATTGTAATTCTTGTAATTAAAAGAATACGAGTAATACTTTTCCACTAAGAATCGTCCTTCGCATTCTTGTCAATCTTCTCGTCTTCCCTAGATCCTACATTATATCCGTATCGCCCCGCGCAAGGCGATTCCGGATCACCATTTGTTGTGGAAAATATGGTGCCGTCAATGGACGATAAATATCCTGTGCTTCACAAAACTTCTCAAATTCTTTAGATGTAAATTCTCCACCACGATAAGATTTCAAAGCTTTAATATAATAGCCACTTTGCTTTTCAACATAAAATTTGAATTTCTTGAAAACATCAAGAGCATCTGATTTTTCTTTAAGAAAATAAACCCACGTCTTTCTACTATAATCATAGTAAAAGTAAGAAAGTAACGATTTTTACCAAAAGATGTGGGATCAATTGGTCCACATAGATCCGTATCAACAAGTTGAAGTGGCTTCCTTGCATGAAATGATGCCTCCTTTGGAAAGCTAGCCCGATGATGCTTTCCTAGAAAACATGCTTCACAAAATTGATCGGGATGATTGACGTATGGGATACCATGCACTATCTTCTTTGATGATAATAATTTGAGAGATCCGAAATTTAGATGTCCAAATCTCATATGCCAAAGCCAAGAATAATTCTCCACACATGCTTTCAAGCATTTAGCATTATCATGCTTGATGTTCCATATGAACATCTTATTCCTGCTCATCTTCACATTAGCAACCAAATTATGATTTGGATCTCTAAGTATGAGGCTCCGATTTTGCATAAGAATTGTAAAATCTTTCTCCAATTGTTGACCCAAACTCAAAATATTAGTAGTCATTGCTGGAACATAATAGACATTTGTAATAAATTGGTGACTACCATTTTCGAGGCGGATGAGTATTTTACCTCTACCCTTTACCGAGACTTTGGAGGAATCTCTAAAAGAAACATCACCATGAACATGTTCATCAAGCTCCACCACGATAAGATTTCAAAGCTTTAATATAATAGCCAGAATCTAAGTACCACATTTCTTGATTTCCACCCGTTTCATCTTGACATGCAAAAAGAGAGAGATTTGCTTCGGAAAGATGCACTTCTTCTCCATCTTTTTTCTCAAATTTAGATCTCTCCTCATTATACCAACAATCTGAAGCATAATGGCCAAATTTGTTCCAAATGTAACAAGTAACATTTGAATTTTCATACCTTTGGCCTCTTCCATAATTTCCTCTACCGCTTGCTCTTCCTCTGCCTCTTCCTTTTGAAGCAAAATTTGTCTCTTCATTAGTGGCATTTCCTCTTGCTCGACCTCTTCCGCGGCATCTTCCGCAACCATGACTGCGTCCTCGATTGTGTTGCTCCTTCTCTTTTTCACCATCTTTTAAAGTGAGTTGTGTTTGAAGAGCTTGCTCCACCGGCTCTTGCTTTCGCATGTTAAGCCTCTCTTCATATGCCACCACCAATGAGCCTATTAACTCATCAATTGTCATTGCATCTTCATCTTTAGAAAATGACTCTTCAAGTGGTACCGCTACAAGATCGAACTTCGGATTTAGCGAGCGGAGAATTTTTGCAACCACTCTCTTATATTCTATTTCTTCTCCATATCGCCTTATCGGATTGACAATGGCCAAAACTCTTGTAAAATAATCCGAAATTGATTCAGACTTCTCCATCTTCAATTCTTCGAATTGTCTTCGAAGTGTTTGGAGCCGAACTCTCTTCACTTTATCAACTCCTTTGCATGAGTTTTGCAAGATTTCCCATGCTTGCTTGGATGTGGTGGCGCCGGCAATTTTTTCAAAATTTCCTTCATCTACTCCTTGGTAGATTATATAGAGAGAATTTTTGTCTCTCTTTCTCAACTCCCGAATTGTTGCCGGATCACTTGCCAAAGAACTCCCTTCTTCTTGTTTTGGCTCAACATAGCCATTCTCCACGTTATCCCAAATATCTTGGGATCAGGGAAAGGAGCTAATCATTCTACGGCGAGACTTTGCGAATTTAGTTCAAGCAACGCCTTCATTTGAATGCTCCAATTGTCATAGTTCTCCTTGGTGAGGCGCGGAATGGGATATTACACGAATCCATTCGCCATAGCTTTGGTACCAATTTGTTAGGAACGATTATATTTTTTGGTGGACTCACTCAACTCACTATGTAGAGGAAATGAAGAACACAACACTTTTCTTTATTTTTCTTTTCTATTTGCATGCATACAATGACCAAAGTATGGGCGTTTATATATCCTATTACAAGACTCTTCATATTCATAACTCGTACATGTAACTCACCCACTACATGCATCATAACTCTCCACTAACTCCATTAACTTCATTATGAACCACTACTATCTCCTAAATGCATGAGTTACAAAATACCAAAAGACATGAGTTACAACTATTAACTTCATGCTTAATTTTGGTTTAATTTCTAATAGGTTGCACCCGTACGTCCAACACGTCCTCAACTCAAACCCAACCTCAGGTAACCTCTAAAAACTATCTATTCATTGTCTCCTCACAACCTGGACCACGTTGCGCCGCCGTGGCTTCGCCGGCGACGAGCCACGGCGGCCGAAAATAAAAAAAAAAATAAAAACATAAAGTTGCACCCATGAATATCTCATATTATATACATCAAAATGAATTTTTCACATCTCCATTGAATTCAGCATACTTGAAAACCCTAAGAACGACCCTCGTAATGAGAAGCCGAGGTGGTCGCCGAAACGTCGCCGAAACTTCAGAACAGAAAACGCAACAAACGAAGCTTCAAAATCAAATTTTGAGCTCTCCATTGAATTCATAATGTCGAAATAACACAAATAGACATTTTTTCGGAGGGCGAAGGGTCGCCGCCGGCGAACTCGCGGCCGCGAACTCTCGCGAGCTCGCGGCTCGCGAGGTTGAAGAAGCAACCGGCTTGGCCGGTTCTGACCGGCCAAGCCGGTTGCTGCCATAGCAGGCCGCGCGGGATCGCGCGCGGCGATCCCACGCGGACAAGCTGGGCCGTGACCCAGGGGCCTAGCTTGTTTTCTTTTATTTATTTATTTCTTTTATTTCTTTTTTTTTAATTTTGTTTATTCTTCTCTTCAATTTTATAAATTTTAATTAATTAATTATGAATCAATTTCATCCCATAATTTCATAAATAATAAAATTTTGCTACATTTATCATAATGCAATGATATAACATGTACATGCGAATACTCATAAATTAAAATTTGAGAAAGATGGATATTTTCCTCGAAATTAGTACATTATAAGAGGAATAAGGGATAAGCGACAGATATTGCCAACTTCCCACTCTCGTGTAAGTATTATAAAACGCGATACAAAATTGTAAATAGTCAAATTGCATAACTTGAATAACCTTAAATACAGGGAAGAGATGGATATTTCTTCCCTACTAATAACTAACATACGAATATTGTCACGACCCACGACCCGGGGCCGCAATAGAGTTAACACCAAATCACACAAAATGCTGAAGCTTTTGAATCTTTTTAAAATGTGCGATTAGAAAACTCGTAAACGTGACGAGTACCGAAAATTAAAATTTTAAAACCTATTGAGCCGTGATCTGGACATCTGGCCTGGGCGAGATTCCATGGGGAAGACGGTTCTCACCACACGACCTTCTCAGCTTGCCTAAGATTCTAACGCATCAATCTTCTCCATTGATGCCCAAGAATCAAAGACAACCTAAGGTCCGTATCTAATAACGAATTAAAACGATACATTTGAAAACTTTTTTACAAAAATCGGCTCAACCTGTATTTGTCCAAATGATTCGGAAATATCAAAACTCTTAAAGGCATCTTAATCAAAATCGAAATGAAAACCTTAAAGCCATCGGAATCAAAATCGAAAAACATAACAACTCTTAAGGGTCAAATTCACCTAATTTGTCCATTCAAAGAGTTGCAACACATCTTAACCACATATAAGAAGAAAACACACTTGCCAAAACTTACAAAACAAGGTTTGAATTTCAAAACCACCATTTATGCAATCAAATACCAATACGCATGAAACGTGGTAAATACCTCAAATACTCAACTTTCAAATAAACAATTCCAAATATTAAACTTAATATATCTAGGAATTCAAAACATGAAGGTTGACACAAAGATCTCACAAAAGGAAACATGTGTGTTAGTACTTCTATTTATACAAATCCTTTATACTAAGTGTTTAATACAACTACTATATACATATTCAAGGCTACAAGCTAACTGCTATGCTTAGCCCCCCAAAATACTTTAAGCCAAAATGTATTCCTAAGCTCGCGCAACAGTCTGGGAAAGGGATAAACAACAGCGTAAGTCTTAGAAAGACTTAGTGAGCGGCAAGATAGTGTTCCCTAACAAACACTATCGAACCCACAAAATAAAACAAACAACATATATATATATCACAACCGGATATATATAACAAAATTATATACATGCCATTCACATCATCAATCATGTCGATCAATACAAACATAATAACATCACGCTACAAGAAGTATAAATAAATCGTCCCTACCAATTATGTCATTGGTGTTTAAGGATTATGTTAGCGATAACTACCGAGCACTAACCCAAATGTTAGTCCGCTCAACATCGTCGGTACCTGGACAACTCAAAGAGGTTACACCGCCCTCAAACCCTCAGGGACGACACCAGCTTTAGTTTACACCCCGGCCCAACCCAAAATCCAATAATCCACCCGACTTAATTTAGGTAACGGGACAACTCAGAGAGGTTGCACCGTCCACACACACATGACGACACCAACTCTGGTCTACACCCAAATACCAAGGTCATAGTCTCTAAGCCCCTATAGCGCGCACTTCATAGGCACCATAACCTCCAGCAAGGGCAATCCCACAGCGTCCTGTATGAGCTACTCAGTCGCTCAGCACCTCCGGACGGCGCAACCCTGAGCCTCGCACACCGTAGTGCCCACTTGGCCAGTGGTGGGACCACTACGCCTGCTGGTTTAACTCAAGTCCATGTCAGGATTTTTAAACTGGGTATCGCTAGAACACCAACTCACATACCCACAAATCAGTCTATCACGAGTATCGCAAGGGTCGTTAGCTCACATACTAACTCTAGTATCGCAAAAGCTAACACCCACATACCCAGTAAGATAGAACAAGCAAGCCTACATAGGGCCATAAAATATTACTTCTACCATATGTATAGCAAAGGCATCAATCCACATACATAACAAGGTAAAGTAATCCATCATAGTGTTATCATATAAAAACATCATAACATCTACCACATGTATTTCTAGAGTAAGTAACTCACACACTCGCAAGGTAGATCAAACATAAACATGTTGTATTACATCAATTCCCGTCATGAATATCATCTAAAGCACATACATCGATACTCACTCACGCGGGCATACATATCCGTAGCATTCGCAAACATTGCCAAGAGCATAAGCTAGCAATAAGCCCTAAATGCTCATCATGGCGGATAATAACACATATAACATGCCAATCACATAACATGGATCATATCGAGACATCCAACATGATTCACAAGCACGTTCTATAACATATTTCACCTAAGCATGTTATACATTATTTTAGCTTGTAAATCGCATAACTAACTATCTCAATCCATGATAGAAGCATACAAGCATGTTATCAAACAAAGGTGCGAACCTCTCACCTTATACCCTAACCTTACCAATTAGGGTCAAACAATCGGCGTACAAACATCGAAGCTATTCCAAAATCGGTCTCGCCAACACGTCACGAGCTCGAGAAGATCTTGCTGAACGGTCGGGTTTGCCGAAAAATTCGCCGGAGACGGCCGGCGACGGCGGCGATAGCAACAGTCACAGCACGGAGGAGATCAGAGATGACCAGCGCACTCAGGGTCCCGGGAAGGCGGCGGCCACTCGCGGCGGCGGCAGCGGCGATCGGAATCACAACAGGGAGAATGTTGGGTTATCAGGGTCGAAAAACACATCAGATGCGCAGCAAAAATTTAAAAATTTTAAAACACAAGCCTTGTGTACTCGAATACAGGATCACAATGGTATTCTATAATAATCGAAACAATTACATCACATGTAAAACAAGCATGATAATTAAATTAATCTAATTAATTTTAACTCGATCCTATCATGTTTCTAATCGCGGTACGAGTTTATCGATATACCTTGGCGAGTCGCACACGCCGCGTAATGATCCTCGGATTCTGATGAATTGAGCCGCGAAAATACCCGGCCTCTAATGCTAGTCCACGCTGAGACGCTCGCAAAACCGAAATCCAGATTTTAATCGAATTAAAACTGGATTTGGGCCTTTGGATCAGATCCAAACAAAATCAGCCCGTGTAGATGAATAGTGCCTTCTCCTTCGTTGCTTCGGCTGCAGTCAACGTTCCCAATTGACGTCCGCAGCTCGCGCGCGACGCTTGCCGGCGCTGTCTATGCTCAGCTACCCGCCACCGTCGCCGTCGCCTTCGCAAGCCGCCGGCGCCTGCGCTTCGTCGAAAACTATCGTCGGTGCAACAATTACACGCGACGGCCAGACGCTGCAAATTCGCCAGAGCTTCAAGTCGTCCTCGTCGGCTTGCTGAGACGAGGAACACGAAGGTTCGTCGGAGTTCCAGACGCTGTGCAGTCGGCCGGAGCTTCACCGAATGCGGTGAAGTTTTGGTTCTCAAGCTTTCTGCCGTCGCACGTCGGAGGAGGAGAGCGGTGGCGGCGGACGACTGATCAATGGAGAAGGGTGACCGTGCTAGCGGCGTAGGGTTTCTCCTCGTCGTGTCGGCGCCGCGTTCTCCTTCCAAATCAGTTGAAAACAAAGGCACTGTGCATGCCTATATATATATATATATATATATTATTATATATATAATATATATATATATATATATTTATAATATATAATATATATATATAATATATATTATATATATATATAAGCATATATTATTAATCAAAGCCACCTTTTGCCATTTTGCATAAAATGCCCACTTGCATTTTGCAAAAACCTTCGCCAACACTTTGGACATTGCAAAAAACAACCCCGTCTCATGCCACACATTTTTAGGTTTTTCAAGATCGCATCTTATTTGCGTGACCCATAGTTCTACCACGAGCAGTGAATAAAATAGTTAAATTCAAACTAATTAACAAATAAATTAATCAACCAATTAATTAATATTTATTCACAGATCATGTTAACGTCTAGCAGATGTCCAAATGACCACCCGTGTGTAGAATATCAGTATTCATCACTTAAACCTTTTATAGTTGAATAGTTCGCATCCCTATAATAACTTATGTTCCTTTCTAAACATCACAGACTGAGTAAGATTATGGCATATCTGCTCAAAATCTATATAACTCAATCATATGTATCTGTCTTTAATAGATTTGTCGTCTGTAACATTAAAACATTTCTTAATTCACATCGTACCTCGGCAAGGATTTCTGAGCTAGTTCTGATTCAAAAGACACATAGGATGTTCTCCTCCTTTATCAGAGATGACAGATTCTCTACTGGTTATCACTATCTTCATGTGCTCGATTATATTATTCACCCAGATGCGTCCCTTGTTACATCTGACGTAATACTTGGAAACACCACTAAAAAGTATGAAATCATGTACTCATAAGAAAAACTATGATAATCTTCAGGTCTGAGAGAAGTCAAGCATAACTATACACTGAAGAATTACCATTGACAACTCCATTGGTATCTCGAGTAAGTCAGTTTCAGTGAACTCATTCATCCAATGAGCACCTACACACTAGCTTCAGTGTCAACTACACACGTAGTAATGAGATCACTAATCTCATCGTATGAGCAAGCAAGCTGTGTATTAGTCTTTCCGGTGACATTAAGCCCCTACTCAATGCACCTATGACTAAGAACATTCTGGACTTAGGTTTATAAGACATTAGGTCTCATTATCATGATCAACTATCATGATCCTAATTCTGTTGCCTTAGTCCATGGGGTTTATCACATACATTCATAAAACATATAAACATAACGATGTGATAAACAAACAAATAACCATAATTAAGTAAACTAAAAGAGTTTATTACAAAAATAAGTTCGTCAAAATATCTAATATTATTGGCTTTTAGGGCATTTATTCTTTCAGAGAAGAGAGAGAGAGATCCGACAGTAGGTCCTCAATCGACGGCAGGAAGACTAGCAACGGCCAAGAGGATGACGGCAAGGCTGCGGATGGTGACGGCGAGCCGTGGTGACGGCCGAACGGTGGAGGCGGGCGCGGCCAGAGATTACATGCGCGATCGAGAGAGGAGACGACAGGGAGGAGGCGATGGCGGCGATGGTTGACCGGCGGCGACGGCAGACTGGCGGCGACGATGGCTGGTCGGGCTGCGCGACGGTCTGCAGTCGCGACGGAGCCAAGAGAGCGAGAGAGAGCGACGCGGGAGCGAGAGGGCGAGCGACAACACGCGAGAGAGAGAGGGGGTAAGGGGCTCGGGCTCGAGCCAGGTAACCTGGCTCGCCCAGGTTGAGCTCGGTGGGCCGAGCCAAACAGGCTTAGTTGGCCGGGCTCGGATCAAATTGGGCCGAAACTGGCCCAAAACACCAAAATCAAAACCAAATGAAGTTTAAAACCATCGAAACAAATCGAGCACCCAAAAATTCAAATTAAACTCTCGATCAGTCATAGTTAACCCGATAATAACAAATTCTAAATCTCCGGAACCTCACATCCCTCCCCACTTAAGGGATTTGGTCCTCCAAATCCAAAAGAACTAGGGGCACAAGAAAATGAAGCCGATAGCTGACGAATTCAAAACGTAGGTACTCTACCCTAATACAACTGGAGCTATCAAAACTCGATTTCACGCCAGAAATCACCGAAACTTTTGGCAAAGTCTCCCCTATATTTTTAGGTCCCAAAACCTGCGTGTAGACACCCCATTTTGTCCGGGCAATCGTCCCGATTTTACTCGATAAACTCGATTAAGCGTAAAATCTTGATTTACATAATTAAATTTATTTTAGCTTAATTTGAAACAATTTGGACATACATGATTGTTAAGAATTCTAATGAGGTCGCACACGAATAAGAAATTTTCGCGACAACCGAATATTTATATGAGAGGGGCCCTTTTTGCCAAACGTTAAACTAGATATCCAAGATTTTGCAAAATAAAAGAGGTTCATTTTTGCAATTTGGAAAAGAGATGGACTTTATACGTAATTTCAGAAAACAAAATAAACGCTGTCGTTATCGCTTCCGATGAAACGCTCGCGCTCGCGTAACGCCACCGCTCACGCCTTCGTAACCGCGCTTGCGTGAGAGTTATAAAACGCCATGGCAGTCACCGAAGGAGGGGGAGGTCGCCGGAGAGAGGGGGAGCCGACGGGAGTTTTGGCCGAAAACAAAACAAAACAAAAGGAAACAAGAGAGAACTAGAGAGCCCACTGCAAGTGATCTGGAGCTTTGCCGACCATCTTCGAAGACGACGCCGATGCCGCACAGCTTCGCCGACGCCGTCGTCGCCGGAAAAAGCTTTAAAACCGAGAATCGATTAATCTAGGTACGCGTCCAAACACCCACAAAACCAGTGCATTATAATCTCTACACGGTATATACGTTGGTACACCCCGTGGCTCGCCGGGCGGCGAGCCATGGTGACGAAATTTAAAAGTTATTTTCGATAACCGAACTACACTCTTAAATATCTCACTGTACATGTGTCGAAACCAAATTTTGATACCGCCATTGAATCCGGAACCGTCGATAACCCTAATGTACATATATAGGTCGAGACGGCCGGCGGCGAAACGCTGCCGGCCATTGTCGTCGGCCGCGAGCTCGCGGCCGATCTAAAAAAAAAAAAAAAAAAAAAACAAAGAAGACGACCGGCTTAGCCGGTCGCAACCGGCTGCGCCGGTCGTCACATAATAAAATTGGATGCGCGCGGCGGGTTTAACCCCGCGCGCATCCGATTCAATCAGATCTGAGCTAAGGCTCAGTCGGTTTCGATCTGACCGAGCCATTTTGCATCCGGTCGAGCCCAAATTAATTCTTACCGAGCCATTTTCAATTCAGATCGAGCCATTTTGCTGTAGACTTAACCATTTTGACCATAGGAACCTATCTAGTGACTTATATCTATTTTTAATCAATTTTAATCACATTTAATTAAAATTTAAGCTATAATTTTTATAAATTAATCAAATTTAAATCTCGTTTTAAATAAATAATAATAAAAATAGGTATATGACATGTATATATAAATTCGGAGGAGATGGATATTTCTCCGAAATAAATTTTTAATTGACGAGTAAAGGAAAAGCGATGGACATTGCTTCTTTCTCGATGTTACGTGATATATGCCTATTCATAATTAATTTTTTTTTAATTTATAAACTAATAAAATTAAGGTTGAGATGGATATTTCTTCCTAATAATTAACAAAACATGACTAAATATTTAAATAAAATTGGGAATGAGATGGATATCTCTTCCCATCCAATAATAGACATTGCATAAAATATATGAAAAGATCCGGTGGATACTGGTTTTTTTAAATAATAAAAATCACACTTCATAAAATATTTTAAAATACATGAAAAGATCCGGTGGATACTGGTTCTTTAATTAATGAAAATCACACTTTATAAAATATTTTAAAAATATATGAAAAGATCCGGTGGATACTGATTCTTTAAATATAAAAATCACGTCGCATAAAATATTTTATAAAGAAAAGGTCCGGTGGATACTGGTTCTCTAAAACAATTAGCCTCACACTCATACAAATAAGGGACGAGATGGATATCTCTACCTTCAAACATAATACAAATTGGGCGATGAAGAGGAAATGGAAACGCGCTGAGCCCCACACTAATAAAGAATAATCAGCATATCGACACACATACAAGTAGACTGCACATTTTATATTTATTTATTCAATTTGTGATTATTCATGCTCGAGTATTTATACATGTCAAAATAAATCCAAAATCGTTATAATCACTTATAGAGTACCCTCTTTGGAGGGGCGCTGTGGGGGTGTACCGTCTTCCCCACACGTAACCGACGAACGAGCCCATGAATCTCAAAAGTACCTTATCCGGTTTCCTAATTTTTCATAAAAATTAGGTGGTGACTCCAAAACCTTTTTCTTTTTCTTTAAGGTCGTCAACACTGCGTTATAATTCTAACGAGCTATACGCTCACAAACATCCATAAAAGAAAGAAAATGGGGCCACACGCTCAACAATACATAAACAAAGGGCTGCCAGCCCACCAAAACAGAAATAAAGGGCTACCTGCCCACCAAAAAAGGGATAAACTCACCTGAAACTAGGTTCCTATCCCAAAGCGAGCCGAAGTGTTCTCCTAAACACCTGCTCCAATAAAAAACTCAAAAACAATTCCCTGAATCAAACAAATATCTTAGGAATGCATTAAAACAATCCAAACAAACTCAAAAACAAAATAATGCACTCAGAACACGATATCTACATCATAGTAGCGTAAAATTTATCGTCTAAGCGCATACATACACATCAAAACATAACGCAGTATGCACCGTAACTGCTCTAATTAAAGTTAACCCATTTCCCCCCCCCCCCCCCCCCCCCCCCCCCCCCCCCCCCCCCCCCCTTGTATTACTCGTCTGACTCGGGCCACTCTGAAACCAGTTGTCCAAGCATTTTCTCAAAAACGAAATCACCCTCTGAATAGGTGAATACGATTGGCCCTCGAACTAAGACACAATGCACCACATGGATCACATACCGAATTTATAATTACGACGACGCCTATTCAGCGTGTGACTCCCTGTGAAGAATACTCGAATATCCCTAGGTCCTGGACAACGCCCCTATCCACAGTCACCTCCTCAAGCAATACCGTACTACTAGCACCTGTAGCCCTTGTCTAATCCTGACAAGGTAACATGACATCTCCGACCATCCTGGCCTCGCTTGATGCTAACACCGTTACCGCTATGGTACTATTGTTGTATGCATCCAAACTAGGGTGAATGGTCGTATCAACTACTGGTCTACCGCTCGAGTCCCACACGCAGGCCCGTAACACAACCTCGAAGGTCACACCAACCACTGAAACCCAAAATACTGTTCGTGGTCTCATACGCTGCGCAATACATCAAGTCTATGTCCAACCATCTCTGGAACTCTGAAAAAACTGGGAGCAATACCAAAATCTCAGTACATCAAACATATCAAGTAATATGATGATCTTCGTAGACAAGTAACTAGCCAATTCTTGCGGTAATGACCATCACCAACTGGAACAGATCCTACGATCTTCGTCAAAAAGTCAAAAGAATATGAAAGTACTATTTCCACTCGAAATCCTCAGCAAGCTTCGCTAACACTCTGTGCATTATATCACTCGATAATCTCTAATGTCGATGTCTAACATTTTCCCTACTCATGTCTAACATTATATCACTTCGCTAACCTCCGGTCACGCGCTAAGCTCGCAAACTCACGAGGCCTGACTTCCCCATTGCAATCAAGTAAGACCAGTCTAGCTCTTCCAGCTGAATGCGTTAGCTACGACCATTGCCTTCATAGGGCGACATAGAATACGACCCTTGAAGTCCTTAGAGTATTTAATCCACCACACTTCACTGTGCCACTCTGATCGAAGTGAAAGAGTAAATGCCCTGAAAGCCAATAATATTGGATATTTTGGCTAACATATTTTGTAATAAATCCTTTTTGATTTACTTGATTATGGTTATTTATTTATCGCATCGTCATGTTTAATATGTTGTATGAATGTATGTGATAAACCCCATGGACTAAAGCGACAGAATTAGGATCATGATAGTTGATCATGATAATGAGACCTAATGTCTTATAAACCTAAGTCCAGAATGTTCTTAGTCATAGGTGCATTGGTAGGGGCTCAAATGTTGCACGGAAACGACTAATACACAGCGCTTGCTTGCTCATACGATGAGATTAGTTTGATCCATTACTTACGCGTGTAGTTGACAACTGAAGCACAGTGTGTAGGTGTCATTTGGATGAATGAGTTTTCATCTGAACTGAGACTTACTCGGAAAGAATACCAATGGATATGTCAATGGTAATATCTTCATTGTGAAGTTATGCTGAATCCTCAGACTTGAGATTATTATAGTATCTTATGTGTATCATGATTATATGCTTTAGTGTGTTTCCAAGTTTATCGGCTCAGCTGTACAAGGAACCATCTGGGTATAAATTATTAGCACATTAAGATAGCAGATTGTAACCAATAGAGAATCTGTCACCTCCTATGAAGGAGGAGAACATCCATATGTCTTTGAATAGAACTAGCTCAGAAAATCCTTTGCCGAGGTACGATGTGAATTAAGAAATGTTTCTATAATGTCACAGACGAGCAAATCTATTAAGATCAAGTATATTTGATTGAGCTGGTATTAGAGTTTGAACAGATATCCCATACTCTAAGCTCGGTTCGGGATGTTAGAAAGAACAGAAGGATTAATAGGGCATAGGGGAAACTATTCAACACAAGAGTTTCAAGTGATGAATATTGTATTTCATACCACACGGGTGGTCGTGGCACGTTGCTAGACGTTAACCACCGATCTGTGGATAAAATATAATTAATTGGTTGAATTACCAATTATTTGTTAATTAGTTGAATTAACTATTTATCCACTGCCGGCGTGGTACTGAACCTAATGGGTCACACGCAAATGAGACACGATCGCGAAAATCCGAATTTCGTACATGAGGGGCTGTTTTTGCCAATGTCCAAAGTGTTGGACTAAGGTTTTGCAAAATGCTTGAGGGCTGTTTTTGCAAAATGGCAAAAGAGAGGATTTAATGTGCAATATATATACCTATATATAGGTATGCACAGTATGATCTTCACGGTTGAGAAGTGAGAGGGAGTTCGGCGCCGCAAACAAGACGAGGAACCCTACCGCCGCTAGCAAGGCATTAGGTTCTCCTCCACGCGCGCGGGCATCCCTCCTCCACCGGCCTCTCCTCTGACTTCCGACACCGGCGAGAAAGGCGACTGCGAGGAAGTTGTCCAGCAAGCTTCAGCACCGAGAGAAGCGGTGAACTTTCGTCCGGCAGCTCGGCTTCGGACGGCGACGCACCATCATCCCGGGTGGCTGGTGGTGACAGCGTCAAACTCCGGAGCTCTTCACGGCGTCCACCTCCCGGCGTTGCAAAAAGTTGCACAAACCGACACGAGCTTCCGACGCGACGCAGCCTGCCAGGCGACTTGAGAAGGCGCGGCGACCGTGACGATCAGTAGACTGCTGTCGGGAGCTTCAGGGCGTGAGTTCTGGACGACCGACGGGCAGGATCGCTGCCACGAGGGCGAGAGGAAGGAGAAGCTTTACTGTTACGTAGGCTTTAGGGTCTAACGGGACCGAACCGCTGTTAAAGGCCCAAGTATCCGATTTAATTCGATTACAATCGGATTTCGGTTCCGGCGAGCGTCTCACGTGTCCGTTAGAGCGGGTAATTTCGCGGCTAATCCCCCTCCATCAGATCCGAGACTTACGTGGGTGTGTCGGACCAGCCAAGGGTATTTCGATAAAACTCGTACCGCGTTAGATGCATGATAGGATCGTAATAAATTAATCAGATTAATTTATTATATCATGCTTATTTTACATGCGATGTGGATGTTTCGATTATTATAGCATACCAATGTGATCCTGTATTCGGGTACACGGGGCTTTTGTATTAAAAATTTTAAATTTCCGCTGCGCATCTGATGTCGTATTGACCCCGATAACCCAATACGAAGAACATACCTCTGCAATCCTCAACACTCAATAATGCAATATCTGAAATCATGGTCACAAAGTGTCTCAGTCTCTAGAAACACTTCACACTAATCACTCTAGAAACACTTATCTCCATTCACTTCGCCGTCGTAAACTGGAAGCTCCAGTTTTGCGTCCACCCTAATGAGGACGAGGCCACTCGCCCACCCTTGCTCGGATCGTGTTTCCGTGGATGTCTCGGGATCCTCCCAAGATTCTTCCTGTTCCACTGCTTGGCCTTCTCATCGCCCACGCATATTGTGTAGAGGCTCCCCATGCTCCCCCATGGTTGTTCAAACCGCTGCCTCCGGTCGCGCCATGGGCGCTACGGTAGGCCGGGATTGCATGTTGGCTCCTTGGACTTGCGCTTCAAGCATCCTCTTCACGAGCCCCGTCAACCGGTCCAAACGCTCCTCTAAGCGCCCCATCCGATCTTCCCGCGACTCCCCCCGGCTAGACTGCTCCTGTGCGTGCGTCATCTCCTCCGAGCGCTGGATATTCTCCTCTTCACCCCCTAGCGGAGCTGTGACCGATCCAAGCCTTGTGACAGCCATTCCTTGTCTTCCTCCTCCTATGCTATGATACCAACTTGATCCGGATGCTCTCCACGGTCTAGACTCGTCCGCGAGTGCCTTGGATGCTATACTAGGATCTAGGGAAGAACAAGTAGAAAACACAAGCAAGTTGAAGTGGAAAAGTACGTTGGCCCCAAATCACCAACCACCGTGTTCAGCTCCTTTGGTTTCACTTTACGAAAACCACTCCCAACTCCTTGGTTCCGGTCCTCTACCACAAGTCGGTAGCTTAACCTTATTCCCCTCTGCTGGAACAATTTCCGAAAAACCCTTTTGCCCAATTCCCCAAAGGTTATTAATAACAACCCATTAATTAGAATAAGTAATAAATACACTTTATTGGGCAGAACAACACTTTATTGGGTAGAAAAACACTTTAGGTGGTGAGTGTGCGACCTTACAGGCGTCTTTGAGCTTGTCCCATGCCTGTGCGACTCCTCATCCGCGTCGCTTCCGTTTGCGCCGAGTCCTTCTGCTCACGCAACTCCGAGGTGCTCTTCACTCACGCATCAGCCAGGGTCCATCCTGGGCGAGGCGGGCTGAGGCGTCTGCCAGAGATTATGCCTGCCGGGGTCGGTCCCTTCAGGCCTTGCATGCGCCGAGGCCATGCCTGCCGAGGTCAGTTCTTCCGAGGCCTTGCATGCGCCGAGACCATGCCTGCCGAGGTCAGTTCTTCCGAGGCCATTATGGGCATGCGGCAAAACCATTGCCTGGCTCGGAGGTCAAGTGAGCTTCTTGAGGCTTGGATGCGCGACAGCCATGCCTGCCGAGGCCGTGTGTGCTGTCCGAGGTTTGTGACCGATCGGTGTGTGGAGGTGCGTGTGCGGGGCACAGTAAACGACGAACGAATCTCAATGTGCCTTATCCCGATTTCCTAAATTTTCATAAATATCTAGGTGGCCACTCCAACCCTTTCCCTTCCTGGAGGAAGGTCGTCAACAATGGCTAGAACTAAACTTGACATGGCGAGGGTGCTCGGTGCCCTTGGGCAGGCTAAATTTGGAATACCTCAGGTGGCCGAGGACTTTTGGCGTGTGCGTTGTGCGCGAATGAAGCTAGCACCACGAAGATGAACTTGACATGAGATCCTTCTGGATCAACCGAGGACGAGCGTTCACCCATGACAAAGAGTGTTTTAGAGACTTTTATACCTTCTGATTTCGAATTGCCAAAGCTCAAGGACTTCGATGGTATTGGAGATCCGGAGTCCCACCTAGAAAAATATTGGGTTGCGATGCGCTTCAAATGGGCGTCAGACAAACTGTGCTGTTTAGCGTTCGACATACCTTCGTCGTCCTTGCGAAATTCTTGTGGAAGAACCTTCCACAGTCCTCAGTCTACAATTTTTCTAGTTGGAGAAAGCTTTTGTCGCTAATTTCTACTCTAACACTATGATCTATAGGACAGCAGAATCTTGCTGTCGGTCATCCAAGAAGAAAACGAGAGTCTTGCGGAATACTTCAAGCGGTTCAACGAGGAGCGAGGGAAGGTCCGTAATACGGATCTGGCAGTCATCATGGCGGCCCTCCAAGTCGGAATCTGCCATCCGAAGCTACGGGAGTGGATCTTCGAAATTTCTCCCTCTGACTTGCAGGACATATATGCAGGAATCAATGCAAGGATCAAGTTGGACCGCGTGTTGTCCGCCAGGATAAAGACAAGAAGAAGGAAACCAAGAAAAACACCTAGTCGAAGGGGGGCGAATGCAAGGAAGGAGGACAAGAGTGGCAACACCACTCGGCTCATCTTCAAAGCCCCACAAGTGAACACTCCCATAGAACTACTAGCTCTTAGCTAGGGATGTCGGCACCCCATTTTGTCCGTCCATCTACTACAATAGCAAATTCTCATGCCCACATATCATATACATACACGCTTGCATACTCATGACGATAACCACCACATATACTCACATATACATATGCATATATGTATTTATATTGCATACTCATGACGATAACCACCACATATACTCACATTACATATGCATATATTTATATAAATACATATCCCATTCATATATATATATACACATAAATATTATATATGTATGCATGGGCATATATACTCATCACCATCTACAGGTGCAGATATGCACACACACACACACACGCGCACACCCACACACACACACACACACACACACACACACACACATATATATATATATATATATATATATATATATATATATATATATAACATACACATGTATATATATATATCTTCATGCATGAACTACTGGAATGTACCAAACATGACCCACACAGCTTAATTTGACTTAATTGGCTAATTGGGCTAGATTCCTCCTAATTAGGCCCAATCAAACCCAATTAGTCCGGATAAACCTAATCAGACCAGATTTGTCCAATTAAGCCCAATTGACCTAGTTTGACCTGATCGGGCCAATTTCGCACGATATGCCCAATTTCGTCTGATTTCGTTCGATTCAGCCCGATAAAACTCAGATTGGCCTAATTTGACCTGGTAATACTTGACTGACATATTATTGTCATATTGGGACCTATCAAGGCCCAGTTGGCCTGACTAAACTTTTTTTAGCACAATTGATCTAAGTTAGGCCCAGTCAAGTCAAATTAAGCCCGTTTGATCCGATCAAGCCCGGTTGGCCTTTTATTACTCCATCAAACCCATTTAAGCCCGGTTAGACTCATTTCATGGTTTGCATGCATGCAACGGCACATGCGTTCGTAACGACTCGCATACGTACGTATATACTCGATAGCCCTCGAAACATATATGGACATGCATGCATGCACACACGAGTATACGTACACACCCATGGACACGAAAATTTATTAATAACACCCACATAAACACACATACAAGGGTGTACATATATATGTATATATATATATATATATACATACACATACGTCCTTATACACATATACGTATATATATACATATTTATACATAAAAAAATAATATAATAATAAGGGTGGCTGCACAGCAGCCACCCCCAAAACCCTAAGCCCTCCACCGACTTACCTTCATCCTCCTTAAAATTCTCAAAATGTCCTCACCTCCACTACCTCTCAAACTCCATAAAAAACCCCCTAAACCCTTTCAAACTCACACACAATCCAGAGAGAGAGAAAACTATGGAGAAATTCCAAAATAGAGAGAGAGAAGAGGGAGAGAGAGAGAGGGCGAGGTAGAGCGGAGGGAGCTTGGTCGACCTAAGTCAGTTTCTCTGCGACCCCTGGGAGCTGAGACGATGACTCAAAGAAGCCGAGGACGCGCCACCGTCACCGTTTCTATGCTTCGGCCGAAATCCGGCGTTTAAGGTAAACTGTGTAAACCTTCTCATATCCTTATACCAGTGTGTTTTTTTTACTCTTACTATCATACTTGATCAGTTGATAACCCTGGTCGCCGCCGGTGTCGCCGGCGACGACCGTAAAAAACCTAAAAACCAAAAATGATAATATTGTGCATAACTTGAACGAACGCGAAATGTCCCGCCATTAATGGCTAGGTAAGTTCTTTGGACGTACTAGAACATATACGAACGAACGGGAGGGTCTCCGGTGAGTTGTGGCAGTCGGAAAATGAGAAGGAATAATAATAATCGAAACTTGCGCCCTCGAAAACACGCTAATACAGTCGATAAAATCAATTTTTGACATCACCAATGAGATCAGAAGGGTCTATTACCCTAGGGGGTGAGCTTGGCAACAGAAACGACGGCGTCAAGCCGACGGACGGCGGTGCAGTCGCGCGCGACTGCGAATCGCCGCGAGGAAGACAATTAGACTGATTTCCGATCGTCAGTCCGACGCTCGCAGGCCGAAATTTCGGCCTGCTAGATATCGGTCGACCGAAAGTCGACCAAATACGGCTAACAGGACACCTACAGGTTTCGGTCGACCGGTCCAACATTTCGGTCGACCGATACCTGCAGGTTCTGCAAAAACAGCTTTGCAGCAAGCAACTTCTCAACACCTCATTTTCATAAATATTTTTCCAAATCCTTCAATATCCTGGAATCACACACATCTACCCAATATACACATGCAGGCATCGAATTCCAATCCAAAAGCACTCTAAATCTCTTAAACAAGATATCTTTTCGAAACATCGAAATACGAAAATTTAAGAACTCAAGTAGTCAAATTTTGATCCAATTTATACATTTGAAATGATTGCGAGTACACCAATAACCAAATACACGCGTGTCAAGGTTCAAAATCCATTTAGAAGAAGTTTAGAATAAAAAGATCATTAAACTTCTCATATAAACCACAA
>MJHO01000423.1:0-21150 GCA_002076135.1 Xerophyta viscosa | reverse complement strand
ATCATGGTACAAGATTAACATCATGTTAGCACTAAATATGCCCATTCATCAAAGCCACAATTTCTAGGGTTTACAACCCAACATGAGTACCATAAAATAAAGGTACATACTAGTAAAACACATCAACCAATGAGAGAGAGGTGCGAACCCGCTCACCTCAACAAGCCACGAAAATCCAAATCCCCGAACTCCGAAACGGACCTACGCACCACCGGGCGAGAGAAATCGAGAAGAGCTAGAAAGGCATAGAATCGACTTAGCGTTTGGGATTTAGTAAGAAACATGAAGTTGAAAGGAGGAAGTAGGGACTTACCTAGGTCAAGGAGAGGGCACAGCAGCAGCTCTGGTTTCTGGAGGAAGGAGATGGGGTGGGAATGAAAATGGCTAAGTCCCTAACTTATAAAACGGTTTGCCCCAGGTTTCGGTCGACCGATAGGGGTTTCGGTCGACCGAAAATCCCCTGAACAACAAAAACACCAGCCAACACAAATCATTATCAAGAACACACTCGAACACGCACACCTCCGTATTGGCGGGGCCACCTCCCTCGTGACTCGCCCGTCATACGGCCAACCAAGCATGCACGAAGAACAAGGGTCTCACACACAAACAAACGAAACAACAAACGGTCAAGAAAAATACGAACCTCACACCGAGTGTGGTATGTGATATGCTTGAAACGCTAGCATGTTTGTTATGTAAATTTTTGCTTAGTATGATGTTAATGTTGATATTCATGCTTTGCCGGGTTATAAACCCTAGATGTGTGATTGTGGTTATGAGATCATGTTTTAAAGGTTTATATGATGCTCATATGACAATAATATGCTAGCCATGTGGAAATGTACCTCATGATTATGTACATATGTTGTAGCCAACGTTATGGGCATTGTGTGGATGCTACTAAATGTTGATGATCATGCTAATATAGTGTGACAATATTATTATGCGTGAATGTAGAGTAAACGACTCTAGAGACATTCCATTTGTGTGACCTAGGTTTAATCCAAAAAGAGATGCCTTATATGCTATGAGCTTGTAAATCAAGTGGGGTAAAGTATCTCTGTGACACTCGTATGAATTGGTGTGCTTGCCTATGGGTTCTTGTGATGTTCGAAATTGGGTCGTTGAACCTCGAGTTACGAAGCCTATAACAGTTGAAACGACACCGGAAGGGCTAGGGCTTGGGGATGGGAAACGATTAGACCAACTAGAACATAAGCACAATTAATGAATGATGCCTCTAGGGAGGTCGGTGAACACGGTTTAAAGTCGCTCATTGGCCCGGGCGGCGGCTATGAGTGCGAGGCTCGGATGCATAAGGCGTAAAGAGTCCGAGTAGCCCCCATTTTGCGCTGTGGGATCGCCATCACCGTGGGTTCTGTAGTAGCGCGAAATGCTCGGCGGCGTGTACCAGGACCTTGGTAGCGTGGCGGATAGAGCTCGCATTGAGAGGACTATCTCGGATAGTGAGGATGGGCTATAGATTCTCTCGGCCTCGGGAGACAATCTCTAGTGCGGGTCCGCTCTACCAGAACAAAAATATGAGATGACTGACCTTGTTTGGGGTTAGTGATACACGCTGACTTAACTAATAAGATTATGCATAATTGGTTAGTCGGGTAGTACCTTGCCATGATTGCAAGACTTTGGTTGTGTATGTGATTTGATGACTTGCATCTTATATTGTGATTTGTTCCATCTTGTATGCTGTTTGTGGTGTCGCATTGATGCTCCTGAGGAGGACGCCAATGTGCCGCTCACTGAATCTTTTTGGCTCACTACTCTTGTTACCCTTTTTTCAGATCCGAGCGTGAAGGGGAAAGAGCTCGCGTAGGCAGATAGTGTGAGGAGATCATTTTGGGATAGAAGGTATACTTTTGGGGTGGGCTAGAGTGTAGTTATCACCTAGTGTTCATGTAGTCCCACACTTGTATATATTTAGTGATATTTTTTAAATGGAGGCATTAACCGGCAGTTGTTGTATTTAGTTTGTTGGAAATGCTTTTAAAGTGTAAACTCGAAAATGTACGAATTTAGGCTTTAAAAGTATATATGTGTATAAATGATAGATTTATATGAAAACTTGGATTTTGTGCCAAAGTGTATTTGATTTCCATATTGGTTGCTAATGGCATGAGCATGTGTATTTATGATGTTGCAAACTTATCCAAGCAAGAAACTTATCCATTTCGTGAAGTAATAAATCGCGACGATTATGAATCGTCTCTGTCTCGAGGCAGGAGGGAGGGGCCCTACGAGGTCCATGCCCCATTGTAGAAATCGACCCCGGCGTCATCACACATAAGCTCAGTGTTAGACCCGATGCCAAGCCGGTCAAGCAGAAGAAACGATCTTTCGCCCTCGAAAGAGCCAAATCTATCAAAGACGAAGTCGAAAAGCTCCTAAGCGCTAACTTCATCAAGGAAGTTCAATACCCCGAATGGCTTTCAAACGTCGTAATAGTTAAAAAATCCAACGGTAAATGGAGAATGTGTTTCGACTTCACTGATCTCAATAAAGCTTGTCCAAAAGATTGCTACCCGCTTTCACAAATAGATAAGTTGGTAGATTCGACTGCAGGACACGGAATGCTAAGCTTTATGTATGCATTTTCCGGTTATAATCAAATCAAGATGCATCCCGGAGATGAAGAGGGAAAAACAATGCTTCATCACTGATTATTAGGACATTTTCTGTTTACACGGTTAATGCCGATCGAATTAATAAACGCAGGGGCAATCTTCCAAAGGTTCGTGGATACTGGTTTCAAAACACTCCTAGGAAACACCATGCAAGCCTATGTGGATGATCTTCTGGTCAAAAGTAAAAATCGGGAAGACCACTCCCGGCACCTCCAGGAAGCATTCGACATAATGAGACGCTACGGAATGGCCTCAATCCAGAAAAATGCTCCTTCGGAGTCTCCTCCGGAAAATTCCTTAGCTACGTGGTCACACCTCACGGAGCAGAAGAAAAACCCGGACAAACTGAGAGCAATCATCCACATGCCTCCCTCGAAGAACATAACGGAAGTACAACGATTAACAGGCCGGATCACGGCCCTCGGGCGCTTCATATCCGGTTTCGGAGACCGTTGCAAACTCTTCTATAATATCCTCAAAAAGAACATAAGGTTATTGTGGACGCCGGAACACGACAAAGCATTCAAGGAGCTCAAGCTCTTCCTCACACGACCTCCAGTCATGGTCATCGCTGAACCTGGAGAGCCGCTGTATCTTTATCTCTCTGTTTCGGAATCTGCTGCCAGCGCGGTTCTCGTCCGCGAATGGGACCAGATCCAAAATCCCATCTTTTATTACAGCAAGCTCCTCCGCGACTCGGAGCTGAACTACTCCACGCTTGAAAAACTAGCCTACACGCTCATTCTTTGCTCGAGATGACTGAGACCGTACTTCCAAGGACATCCCATCCACGTCTTAACGAACACCCCACGGCGCAGGGTATGCGAGATCAACGGGCATCCGGTCGTATAGCCAAATGGTCCACGAAATTAAAAGAATTCAGTATTCTGTTCCAGCCACGGCCGGCAATCAAGGCTCAGGCCTTAGTAGACTTCATCGCTAAACCCTTTTTGATTTACTTGATTATGGTTATTTGTTTATTTATCGCATCGTCATGTTTAATATGTTGTATGAATGTATGTGATAAACCCCATGGACTAATGCGACAGAATTAGGATCATGATAGTTGATCACGATAATGAGACCTAATGTCTTATAAACCTAAGTCCAGAATGTTCTTAGTCATAGGTGCATTGAGTAGGGGCTCAATGTCACCGGAAAGACTAATACACAGCTTGCTTGCTCATACGATGAGAGTAGTGATCTCATTACTACGCGTTGTGTAGTGACATCTGAAGCAAGTGTGTAGGTGCTAATTGGATGAATGAGTTCACTGAACTGACTTACCCGAAGAATACCAATGGAATCTGTCAATGGTAATTCTTCAGTGTGATAGTTTTGCCTTGATCCTCAGACTTGAGATTATCATAGTATCTTATGCGTATATGATTTATGCTTTAGTGTGTTTCCAAGTATAGCTCAGCTATACAAGGGAACCATCTGGGTATAAATAATAGCACATAAAGATAGATGATAACCAATAGAGAATCTGTCACCTCCTATAAAGGACTAGCTCAGAAAATCATTCGAGAACATCCTATATGTCTTTGAATAGAACTAGCTCAGAAAATCCTTGGCCGAGGTACGATGTGAATTAAGAAATGTTTCTTAATGTCAAGACGAGCAAATCTATTAAGACAGATACATTTGATTGAGCTGTGTTAGAGTTTGACAGATATCCATACTCTAAGATCATTCGGGATGTTAGAAAGGAACAGAAGGATTATAGGGTATGAGAACTATTCACACAAAGGTTTCAAGTGATGAATATTTAATATTCATACCACACGGTGGTCCGTGGCACGTTCAGCTAGACGTTAAACCACGATCTGTGGATAAATATAATTATTGGGTTGAATTAATTATTATATTAATTAGTTAAATTAACTTATTTATTCACTGCGGCCGTGGGTACTGAACCTAATGGGTCACACGCAAATGATAACACGATCGACGGGGAAAAACCGAATTTTGTGCTTGATGGGGCTGCTTTTGCCAAGTCAATTGCTGGACCTAAGGTTTGACAACAAGAAGGCCGTTTTTGCAAAAACAGCCAAAAGAAGAGATTTGTTGTTGCAATACATGGAATAAATAATATATATGTATGTTATAGTTATCGTCTTCGGCGAGGAAGGAAAAAAGGACGAGGAAGGAGAAGATTTACGGCGCTGACGCAGACGGCGAAGAAGCCCTTAGACCGCTAGCACGGTGAACGGGCGAATCCTCAACGTTCTTGGTCAGCGCCTCCTTCTCCGACCTACGTCGGCCGGCGAACGAGTCGCCGCCATTTTTGCTTCGATTATAACCCTTGGAGCTTTCTCGGCCCGACGGCCCAAGATACTTGCTTCTTCGCCAACCGACAATTACCTTACCTCCTCATCGTTCTTCTCAGTCAGCCGGTGGAGGAGACGTCGGGCACCGGCGGTGGTGACGACGTCCGAATCCAACGTGCAAAGGTTGCACGAAACCGGCAGTTAAGGCCACCGTTCACGGCGGCGCTCGTCTCGGCGAGCTGCGGAGAAGGCGGAGACGTTCACTGACTGCTGATCAGTGGTTTGCACCGGCGAGCCGCGACGGTGAAAGAGGGGAAAAAAAAAATTTGAGGATGACATTGTGCTGCACGCGGGAGCGCCGTTTTCAGCCGACGCGTGAAGAAGAAGAAGAAGGTACTGTTCACCTATTTGGGCCGAGCTCGATTGGATCGGGTCCATAAGGCCCAATTGCTTTTAATTCGATTTAATTAGATTAAATCGGATTTCGGTTTCGCGAGCGTCTCAGCGTGGACTAGCGTTAGAGGCCGGGTACTTTCGCGGCTCTATTCATCAGAATCTGAGAACCATTACGCGGCGTGTGCGACTCGCCAAGGTATTTCGATTAAACTCGAACCGCGATTAGATGCATGATAGGATCGTAATAAATTAATCAGATTAATTTATTATTTCATGTCATGCTTATTATTTACATGCGATGTGAATGTTTCGATTATTATAGCATACCAATGTGAAATCCTGTATTCGGCGTACACGGGGGCTTTTGTATTAAAAATTTTTAAAATTTCCGCTGCGCATCTGATTTGTATTGACCCCGATAACCCAACAGTGGTATCAGAGCTATCTTTGGTTTTGCTATAATAATCTTCGATATTTGATCACGACGTAATAATATTAATTGTTAATATTATAATTTATATGCGATGCATGTAATTTACCGCACACTAACTAAGAGTTGGACATAAAACCCTAAACGAATTAAATTTTGAAATTAGTTCAAAAGCATGTTTAGGTCGTCGTGATCGAATTATCGTATTTACTCCTGTACACGATCCGGTTATGCCGGGTGATTTCTATCAGCTTGACGGAGGCTCTAGCTCGAAGGATCGTGCGTCGGGGGATGACGATGCGTCTTCGGGGGGGTTCTTGAGTGTTTTTGTACTTCGGACGATGGTATCTAAGTGTTGGGGTACTCCGGGCGAGAGTATCTAAGCTCACAGTCTTTTTTAGCTTCGTGTTCTGCTGCACGTCTTCGTTACCATAGGTAACGATGTCGTGCGCTGTAGCTCCAGCCACGGCTAGAGGATTGCCTAATGATGGCTTGTGCCGTGGAACGACCATGACCAGATAGGGCGATCAATGGTTAGTAGACTTAGGTGCCTGGAGTACTGCTTTTTCGCAATGTTCATCTTGTCGTGTAATCTAACTTTCCATTATTCAAATGAAATAAGCATCGATTTTGTTGGTCCTTTGTCTTGTAAAAATAGGTGCTCTTATCAGACGAGCCTTTGCGTCCCCCCAGCCAGCGGTAACGGAGTGCGTTCTGACACGGGATGTCATTCCATTTTTTCGTGGCTGGAGTTGAAGGAGCGGCCTTTCGAGGTCCGACACTCTTATCAGACAGGCCTTTACGTCCCCCAAGCCAGCGGTAATGGAGTGCGTTCCGACATGGGATGTCGTTCCATTTTCGCGTGGCTGGAGTTGAAGGGGCGGTCTTTCGAGGTCCGACGCTCGTATCATACGGGCCTTTGCGTCTCCCCAGCCAGCGGTAACGGAATGCGTTCCGACACGGGGTGTCGTTTCGTTTTCGCGTGGCTGGAGTTGAAGGAGCGGCCTTTCGAGGTCCGACGCTCTTATCAGACGGGCCTTTGCGTCCCCCCCAGCCAGCGGTAACGGAGTGCTTTCCGACACGGGATGTCGTTTCGTTTTCGCGTGGCTGGAGTTGAAGGAGCGGCCTTTCGAGGTCATCATTCGAGAAGAGTAATTCGGGAGACAAGAAGAACTTTTTCTTGATGGCAAATATGTACAAGTCACTAGTGGTAAGCACGAAGATTCAGTACACTCCAAGTTCTTGGTATATCATTTTCCTCCATGTCTTGTAGCGCATAAGCTCCTTTGCCAAGTACCTCGGAGATTTTGTAAGGTCCTTCCCATGCTGGCCCGAGCTTTCCAGGTTGCTGTTGTATTTTTCTCGTAGCCGGCTGTCCTTTTTGGAAAGATCTCGATCTCACACGGCTGTTGTAGTAGTGGGATATCCGTTATTTGTACGACTGTGCTCGGATGAGGGCTTTTTCTCATTTTTCGTCGAGTAAGTCGAGATTATTGAGAAGGCGGTCCCCGTTGGATGTGTCGTCGCTATATTCCACGGGAAGAGTCGGATTGTCCAGTTCCACGGGAATTACAGCTTCAGTTTCGTAGGTAAGAGCGAAAGGTGTTTCTCCAATCGCCGTTCAGTGGGCGGTTCGATATGCCCATAGGACCGTCGGCAGTACGTCGGGCCAATTTCTCTTTGCTCCTTCTAAACGTTTTTTCAGACCTTCCAAGATTGTAAGATTCGCGTTCTCCACTTGCCCGTTGGCCTGCGGATGGTAGACGGAGGCGAACCTTTGTTTGATATGGAGTATTTGACATAGCTTCTTTAATTCTGGACTCGTAAATTGACTACCGTTATCCAATATGAGGTACTTTGGTATCCCGAAGCGGCACACGACTGACTGCTTGAAGAATTTGGTGACTGATGCCCCAGTGATCATGGCCAGTGGTTCGGCTTCGATCCATTTCGTGAAGTAATCAATCGCTACGATTATGAATCATCTCTGTCTCGAGGCAGGAGGGAGGGGCCCTACAAGGTCCATGCCCCATTGTAGGAACGGCCACGGTGATACGATGTTGGATATTGGCTCGGCGGGGACGTGAATGGTCTTCGCGTGTTCTTGGCATCGTATGCACGAAAGAACGAACTTCTCGGCGTCCGTCATAACGGTGGGCCAATAATAGCCTTGTCGAAAGATTTTCTAGGCGAGAGTTCGCGCTCCTATATGATTAGAGCACATCCCCTAGTGTATATCTCGGAGGATAGCTTTGGCGGTTTCCTCGTCGACATATTTGAGATATGGAGCTGAGAAGGCGATGCGATAGAGTTGGCTGTTTATGAGAGTGAAACGGGCTGCTCTTCTGATGATCGCCCCTGCGAGTTTCCTATCCGTGGGAAGCTCCTGTTTCTCCAAGTAGTTTTTGATGTCAGAAAGCCAACTACCAGATTGGATTGTGGAACATACCTCTATTTCGTCGATCGCCTTGGAGTGAAGTTCTTCACGGAAGACAGCACCGGGTTGTTCATCTACCGTCGCCGAGGTTAGTCGTGCCAAGGTATCGCCCATGTGGTTCTGTTCTCAAGGAATGTGAAGAACCTCGAATTGTTCGAGATCGGATGTCAGATGATTGATTTTGCGGAGATAAGCAGCCATAGTATCATCGCGTGCTTCGTATTCTTCGGATTCTATTTTGCAACGAGCTGTGAGTCAGTGTAGGCTTTTAGCCGTCTGACTCCGAGTTGCTTGGAGAGGCGGATCGCAGCTACGATTGCTTCGTACTCTGACGTGTTGTTGGTTGCAGGGAAGTTCAATTTCAGAGCATATTCCAGCCTGGCACCATCCGAGCTCCACAGGACTATGCCTGCTCCGTTGCCGGTTGCATTGGAGAATCCGTCCTTATGCAGTGTCCAGTAGTTTTTCGAGGAGGCTTTTTTTGACGTGTGTCGGCGGAGCTCCTCTTCGAGCGGCGTAGTCATTTCAGAGATGAAGTCTGCTAAGGCCTGAGCCTTGATCGCCGACCGTGGCTGAAACAGAATATCGAATTCTTTTAATTTCATGGACCATTTGGCTATACGGCTGGCTGCCCCTGGATCTCGCATAACCTGCGCCGTGGGGTGTTCGTTAAGAAGTGGATGGGATGTCCCTGGAAGTACTGTCTCAGTCGTCTCGAGCAAAGAATGAGCGTGTAGGCGAGTTTTTCAAGCGTGGAGTAGTTGGGCTCCGAGTCGCGGAGGAGCTTGCTGTAATAAAAGATGGGATTTTGGATCTTGTCCCGTTCGCGGACGAGAACCGCGCTGGCAGCAGATTCTGAAATAGAGAGATAAAGATACAGCGGCTCTCCAGGTTCAGCGATGACCATGACTGGAGGTCGTGTGAGGAAGAGCTTGAGCTCCTTGAATGCTTTGTCGTGTTCTGGAGTCCACAAGAATCTTGTGTTCCTTTTGAGGATATTATAGAAGAGTTTGCAACGGTCTCCGGAACCGGATATGAAGCGCCCGAGGGCCGTGATCTGGCCTGTTAATCGTTGTACTTCCGTTATGTTCTTCGGGGGAGGCATGTCGATGATTGCTTTCAGTTTGTCCGGGTTTTCTTCTACTCCGTGAGGCGTGACCACTTAGCCAAGGAATTTTCCGGAGGAGACTCCGAAGGAGCATTTTTCCGGATTGAGGCCATTCCGTAGCGTCTCATCATGACGAATGCTTCCTGGAGGTGCCGGGAGTGGTCTTCCCGATTTTTACTTTTGACGAGAAGATCATCCACATAGGATTCCATTGTGTTTCCTAGGAGTGGTTTGAAGCCAGTATCCACAAACCTTTGGAAGGTTGCCCCTGCGTTTATTAATCCGATCGGCATTACCGTGTAACAGAATGTCCCTATATCAGTGATGAAGCTTGTTTTCTCTTCATGTCCGGGATGCATCTTGATTTGATTATAACCGGAAAACGCATACATAAAGCTTAGCATTTCGTGTCCTGCAGTCGAATCTACCAACTTATCTATTTGTGGAAGCGGGTAGCAATCTTTTGGACAAGCTTTATTGAGATCAGTGAAGTCGATACACATTCTCCATTTACCGTTGGATTTTTTAACTAGTACGACGTTTGAAAGCCATTCGGGGTATTGAACTTCCTTGATGAAGTTGGCGCTTAGGAGCTTTTCGACTTCGTCTTTGATAGCTTTGGCTCTTTCGAGGGCGAAAGATCATTCTTCTGCTTGACCGGTTTGGCATCGGGTCTAACACTGCGCTTATGTGTGATGACGCCGGGGTCGATTCCTTGCATATCGGACGGAGTCCATGCGAATATGTCTGCGTTGTCTTGGAGGCACTCTTTTAGTATATCGTGCTCTTCGGGGTTAAGGGTGGAGCCGAGGAATAGTACTCTTCCGTCGTTAGAGTCTCGTCGTGCTGGGATAATAACAGTCGGTTCTGCAGGTGAGATGCTGATTCTTCGTGTCTCGTTTGGATCTCTAAGGTAAAGGGGGCCTTCGACGGGCAACGTTTCCTTCCTCAGGGAGTCATGGTGGAGCCGTCGAGCAGTGTGTTGTCGCCCCGTAGTGTGTAGATTCCGGCTTTTGTTCTAAACTTCATTTTTATATGTGGAATCGATATGACAGCTTTGAATTTCCACATCCCCGGCCTTCCGAAGATTATATTGTACACCGAGGAATTTGCACCACCACAAAAGTGACTGTTGCCGTTCTCAGTCGAGGTGCCTCATCGATTGTGACACGGAGATCGATGGCCCCCAGGGGTGTTGTAGAAAAGCCATTGAAGCCGACTAATTCAGAATAGACTAGTCGTAGTTCAGATTCTGGAATCTCCATTTTGGCGAAGCAATCGTAGAACATGATGTCCACCTTACTTTCCGTATCAATCATCACACGGTGTACTCTCATGGAGTTGATGATCATGGATGCTACCAGGGCGTCGGTATGCAGAGTTATCATGCCGTCGAAATCGTTGTTGTCGAAGATTATAGGTTCAGAGCCTTCCGGGTCTATCGGAGTATCTCGTGTCTGAAGAAGATAACAGTCTCCATTTCGTCGTTTCCTCCCTCGGGAGGTTTCTCCGTCGATTTCGTCGGATATAAAGTTGATCTCACCGTAGTGTATCTGGTGCGTTGGTTCCGGCTGTCTTTCGGGCGCCGATAGCGGCGGGCATGACGGAGGATCGTCTCGCCTCGGAGCCTGGTTACCTCTTCGTGGGAGAAATTCTCGGAGTTTGCCTCGTCTTATTTTCTCCTCCAGGTAGTCACGAAGTTGGTGACAATCTTCGGTGAAGTGTCCGTGCGATTCATGGAAGTCGCAGTACTTTCCCTCGTTTCTTTTCTTTGGTGGAGCTCTGATAGGAGGTGGCCTCGCCACTTGTTCTTTGGTCTCCAGTACGTGTAGGATTTCTTTCCAGGGAGCGGACAAAGGGGTATACTCCGTAAATCTGGTGTTATATACTGGCTTTGGCTAACTTGGGGGGCCCTGCCATCGCTCGGATTCTTCATCCCTAGAACTACTCCAAGCTCAGTAATGAACATCTTCATCCAAACAGCCTCTTTTACAGCTTTCGAAGCAGCAATATATTTGACCTCTATAGTTGAGTATGCTATGGTCGGTTGCTTGGAACTCTTCCAACTAACCGCACCACCATTCAGAGTAAATACGAATCCTGAAATGGATTTGCTGTCATCCCTATCTGATTGAAAACTTGAGTTCGTATATGCCTCAACTTTCAACTCTGATTCACCACCGTATACCAAAAAATTATCCTTAGTTCTTCTCAAATACTTAAGAATACTATTAACAGTAGTCCAGTGACCTTCACTGGGATCATTCGTCACACCAAGAGCATAAGCCACATGGGAATTCGCTTTATCATGTGAAATTTGATGTTTATGATAATGCTTTACTTGATGCTTATTGATTTGTGTTATGGTTTGGTTGTGTTGGGGTGAGAGGTGCTGCGATCGTTATTCGTGCCGCTCACTGAGTCATATTTGACTCACTCTGTTGCTTTCAATCTTTTTTAGATCCGTTAAATCGTAGGAAGGCACCGGCAAAAGAGTGCTAAATTTTCCGACGTTAGCTTGGAAGGTTTTTGGGAAGGTATTTTGTTGGGGCTTTAATTTTATATAACTCTTAGTAGTATAGTCCATTCATGTAAAGACTTAATATTCGGAAGCACTAACTTATACTTTTTGAATTTTTGCTGTTGTAAGCTTTTAGGGTTGTAAACCTTAGTTAAGAAGATTTAAACTCTAAAAATTGTGTATTTTGAATTTCAGGTTGTAATTGAACATATTACGATATATATGTATGAAAGTATTTCCGATTTGGAATTTGAACTTTGTCACATGTGTAATTTGGTTTCTATATGCTTTTAGTGTATGAAAATAAGTGGGTTGGTGGTTTTAGAAAAATTTGACCATATGTGTTCTTAAGTTACGGTTTTGCATGGTTTCGGAAAAATGTTCGTAAAGCCCGTCGACTTTCCCCCTTGACTCATTCTTCCGCTCACACTACCCCCCAGCAGTACACGCATATCCCCCAAAACAAACCTACGCCAAATTTGGACCGATCCTTTGCAGATCGGCAAAACAGGTTTGCAGCAACAAGAAACTCAACACTCCATTTTCTCAAATTTTTTTCCAAAACATTCCAACATCACATGAATACGTATAAATAACCAAAATACACATGCCTGTATCGATTCGCAACCTTAAATCACATAGGATAGGATGTTACGATCACTCATTTAACCGAACATTTTTCCGAAACCATGCAAAACAGTAACTTAAGGACACATATGGTCAAATTTTTTCTAAAACTACCAACCCACTTATTTTCATACACTAAAAGCATATTGAAACCCAATTACACAAGCGACAAAGTTCAAATTTCAAATCGGAAATACTTTCATACATATATATCGTAATATGTTCAATTACAACCTGAAATCCAAAATACACAATTTTAGAGTTTAAATCTTCTTAACTAAGGTTTACAACCCTAAAAGCTTACAACAGCAAAAATTCAAAAAGTATAAGTTAGTGCTTCCGAATATTAAGTCTTTACATGAATGGGCTATACTACTAAGAGTTATATAAAATTAAAGCCCCAACAAATACTTCCAAAACTCAAGCTACGCGTTCGGAAATTTAGCCAACTTTTGCCGGGTGCTCCTCGATTAAACATTCCTAAAAAATTGAAAGCAACGGAGCAATAGATCGTGAGGGCGGCACGAATACGTCGAGACTCTCACCCAAACATACTATTAAGCACAAGTAAGCATCTATATTAAACATAATTTCACATATAAGATTCCATGTGGGCAGCTCTATGGTGTGAGATGATCCAGTGGTCATGACTACGTTAATAGTATTTAAGTATTGAGAAGACTAAGGAAATTTTGGTATACGTGGTGAATCAGAGTTGAAAGTTAGGCATATACGAACTCATAGTTTTCTGATCAGATAGGATACACAAATCCATTTCAGGATTCGTTTAATCTGATGGTGTGCGGTTGTTTGGAAGATTCCAGCAACCGACATCCAGCATACCATATAGAGGTTTATTGCTGCTTGAAGCTGTAAAAGAGGGCTGTTGGATGAGTTCATTACTGAGTTGAGTGTTCCAAGGGATGAAGATCCGAGCGATGAGGGCCCCAAGTTACCAAAGCCAGTATATAACCAGATTTACGGGTTACCCTCTTTGTCCGTCCCTGGAAAGATCTACCGTACTGGAGACCAAAGAACAAGTGGGAGGCCACTCATATCAGAGCTCACCAAAGAAAAGAAACGAGGGAAACGTACTTGCGCTTTCCATGATCGCACGGACACTCACGAAGATTGTCAAAACCGTGACTAACTGAGGAGAAAATAAGACGAGGCAATCCGAATTCTCCCCGAAGGTAACCAGGCTCCGGAGCGAGACGACCCCGTCATGCCCGCCGCATCGGGCCCGAAGACAGCGGAACCAACGCACAAGATACACTACGCGTGAGATCACTTATATCACGAAATCGACGGAAAATCCTCCGAGGAGACGACGAAATGGAGACTGTTATCTTCCAGACACGAGATACTCGCGATAGACCCGGAAGGCTCTGAACATATTTGACAACAGTTTCGACGGCATGATAACTCGTCATACCGACGCCCTGGCTAGCATCCTGATCATAATCCATGAGAGTACACCGTGTATGATTGATACGGAAGTAAGGTGGCATCATGTTCTACGATTGCTTCGCCAAAAAGGGGGGTGGAATTCCAGCAATCTGACTAGACAGTCTATTCTGAATAGTCGGCTTCAAATGGTTTTCTCACACCCTGGGGGCCATCGATCTCCGTGTCACAACGTGAGGCCACTCGACTGAGAACGGCAACAGTCATTTTGTGGTGTGCAAATTCCTCGGTGTAATATAATTTCGGAAGGCCGGGGATGGATTCAAAGCTGTCATATCGATTCCACATATAAAAATGAAGCTTTAGAAAAAAAGCCGAATCTACACACTACGGGGCACAAACACACATGCTCGACGGCTCCACCATGCCTCCTGAGGGAATAGGAAACGTTGCCCCGCGAAGGCCCCTATTAGAGATCCACCGAGACACGAAGAATCGCATCATCCTGCAGACCGACTTTATTACAGCACCAGACCACGACGGAAGAGTCTATTCTGTCCACCCTTAACCCCCGAAGAGCAGATATACTAAAGAAGTGCCTCCAAGACTACGCAGAATATCGCATGGACTCACGTCGATATGCGGAATCGCCCCGCGTCATCAACAAAGCGAGTGTTGACCGATGCCAAACCGGTCAAGCAAAGCATGATCTTCGCCCGAAAGAGCCAAAGCTATCAATGACGAAGTCGAAAAGCTCTAACGACAACTTCATAAAGGAAGTTCAATACCCGAATGGCTTTCAACGTCGTACTAGTCAAAAACCAAGGTAAATGGAGAACGTGTTCGACTTCACTGATCTCAATAAACTTGATCCAAAAGATTCGCACCGCTTCCCAAAGAAAGTTGGTAGTTCGACTGCAGGACACGAATGCAACTTTAATGTATGCGTTTTCGTTATAATCAAACAAATGGCCATCCCGGGACATAAGAGAAAACAAGCTCATACTGATTAGGGATCTGTTACACGGTAATGCGTCGATATAAACGCAGGGGCAACTTCCAAAGATTTGTGGATACTGTTCAAACATCTAGGAAACCAATGTCTATGTGGGATGATCTCTCGTCAAAGTAAAACGGGAAGACACTCCCGCACTCCAGGAAGCATTCGTATGATGGAGACGCTACGGAATGGCCTCAATCCGGAAAAATCTCCTTCGGATCTCCTCCGGTTCTTGGCTAAGATGTCACGCTCACGGAGTAGAAGAAACCCGACAAATTGAAAGCAATCATCCGCATGCCTCCCCCGAAGAACATAACGAGTAAACCGATTAAACAGGCCAAGATCACGGCCCTACGGCGTTCATATCCTTTCCGGAGACCGTTGCAATCTTCTATAATACTCAAAAGGAAACAAGATTCTGTGGACTCAGAACACGACAAAGCATTCAAGAGTCACCAGCTTTCTCACACGACCTCCAGTCATGGTCATCGCTGAAACCTGGAGAGCCGTGTATCATTTATTCTCTATTTTCAGAAATCTGCTGCCAGCGCGGTTCGTCCGCAACGGGACAAGATCAAATCCCATCTTTTATTACAGCAAGTCCTCCGCGACCGGAGCCCAACTACTCACGCTTGAGAGAAAACTCGCCTACACGCTCATTTCTTTGCTCGAGACGACTGAGCAGCTATTCCAGGTGAACAATCCTCCACTTCTTTAACGAACCCCCACGGCGCAGGTATGCGAGATTCAGGGGCAGCCAGCCAGTATAGCCCATGGCCATGAAATTAAAAGAATCGATATTCTGTTTCTTCAGCCACGCGTCGGCGATCAAGGCTAGGCTTAGCAGACTTCATCCTGAATGACTGCCGCTCGAAGAGAGGCTCCGCCACAACACGTCCACAAAGCCTCCTCGAAACTAACTGGACTGCATAGGGAAGGACTCCAATGCAACCGGCAACGGAGCAGCGCATAGTCCTGTGGAGCTCGGATGATGGCAGAGCTGGAATTCTCTGAAATTGACCCCTGCAACCAACAACCGTCAGGTAGAGCAATCGTAGCTTGCGACCGCCTCTCCAAGCAACTCGGAGTCAGACGCTAAAACTACACTACTCAAAGGCTCGATTGCAAAATAGAATATCGAAAGAATACGAAAGCGAGCGATGATACATGGCTGCTTATCTCCGCAAAATCATATCTGACTCCGATTCAGAACAATTCGAGGTTTCTCACATTTCCTTGAGAACAGAACCACTGGGCGATACCTTGGCACGACTAACTCGGCGACGGTAGATGAACACCGGTGCTGTCTTCCGTGAAGAACTTCACTCCAAGGCGATCGACGAAATAGAGGTATGTTCCACAATCCAATCTGGTAGTTGGCTTTCTGACATCAAAAACTATTGGAGAAACAGGCACTTCACCACGGATAGGAAACTCGCAGGGGCGATCATCAAAGAGCGCCCGTTCACTCTCATAAACAGCCAACTCTATCGCATCGCTTCTTAGGAGGTTGGATGTGATTTAAGGTTGCGAATCGATACAGGCATGTGTATTTTGGTTATTTATACGTATTCATGTGATGTTGGAATGTTTTGGAAAAAAATTTGAGAAAATGGAGTGTTGAGTTTCTTGTTGCTGCAAACCTGTTTTTGCAGATCCTGCAGGTATCGGTCAACCGAAAATTTGGATCGGTCGACCGAAACCTGTAACCGTTCTGTTCTAAGTTTCTGGTCAACTTTCAGTCGAACGATCAGATATTTCGGTCGACCGAAAATAGCTCTAGAATTCGATATTTTATTTTGCGTATTTGGTTTCTGAATTTGATTTTGATGCTTTAAGAAAGTACTTATAAATATTAACTAGAGGTTTGGTATGCCCGAAACGTTTGGAAAAATACAAGTCGAGCTGGTATTTCGTAAATATGGTTTTTAAGTATATTTTCAATAGTTTTTAAGAGGTTTGGACCTTAGATTGTCTAGGATCCTCTTGTGTCATCCAGGGAGATTGATGCATTAGTATCCTTTGCAAACTGAGCTCGGGTTGGGACCGAACCGCCTCCCCCGGGGTTCTCGTCCTGAACCGGATGTCCAGGTTGCGGCTCTTCCTTGCTTTTGGATTTTTGAGAATACGATTTTGAGATTTGGGATTTGAAATGAACTCCCTGATCGATTAAGCTTCCGCAAAGCATTTATTTCAAATTTTATTCATTTTCGAAAAAAAAATATTTTCCTCCGTCTCGACCCTCGGCTCGCGGGTCGTGACAGTTATGGTATCGGAGCATTATGTAACTTAGTGCTTCCTAAACAACTAAAACTTGTAAATTGATGGGTTGTGAAAATGAGAGTAGGACGATTAGAGTAAATCATTGATTAGGTCGTTGTGATTGCTGGATGCCGCCACAAGGTCGTCCGCGTTGGGTTGCGAGTCCAGATGTGCCGGATGAGCCCTGTGTTAGCGAGGACATGGTTAGGGCCCAATGGGATGTCGTTCGAGCTGTGCTGGAAGAGTGCGAGGCCGAGCGAGTTGAGCATCCCCTGGTCCCGGAACCTGTTCCTGTTCCCGTATTGGGTGAGGCCATACCGGTTCAGGCAGAGGTTGTGGTTGAGGACCCAGTACATAAAAGATATATGAAGTACTTGGGAGTTTCCATAAAATGCGACCCCCGAGTTTTGAGGGTGGTTCAGATCCGGACACGGCCGATAGTTGGCTCTTAGCTTTGGAGAAGTTGTTCAAGACCCTAAATTGTCCGATGGAATTCCGGGTGCCATTGGCAGCTTTTACATTTTCAGGAGAGGCCGAACACTGGTGGAGGAGTATAGAATTTCAGATTGGGCAGTTTGGTTCTTGGGCCGATTTTCTGGTATTGTTCAACCGGCAGTATGTTCCTGAGTCCGAGAAGAGGACAAAGGAGGAAGAGTTCGAGAGACTGAAACAGGGTGGTATGACCGTTTGGGAGTACCACACCAAGTTCATAGCTTTGTCAAGATATGTGCCGCATCTTCGTACAGACGAGTTACGTATGGCTCGGAAGTTTCGGAATGGCTTGAAGTGGGATATCATTAGTAGGAGGCCGGGAAGGAATACGCCACGGTTTATCAAACATTAGAAAGGGCATAGAACATAGAGGTCGACTGGGCCCGTGAGAAATTTGAGAGGGTGCAGAATGACTTGAAGGGAAAAGAAAAGTTTGTCCCTAAGAAAAGGAAGTTTGGCATCTCCGCCGATACCCGAAACCATTTATAGTGGGAAGGGTAGGCAGCAGAGACCGATGTCTGAGGTTGAGTGTTTCTATTGTCATGAGAAGGGGCATTACAAATACCAGTGTCTGCGTCTATCGTCGGGGCAGCAGCAGTCACAGGGGCAGTCTAGGGTACAATTTCAGCAGCCACAGCAGAGAGCACCATTTCCGCAGCCGAGACATCAGTATCAGTAGTATCGGCCACCATTTCTGCAGCAGTCCCAAGGAAGCTCAGCGTCGAGACCAACAGCGTCACAAGGACAGGGTGGACAGCTACCGAGAGTTCCGGGGAGAGTTAACGCATTGACAAGTGAGGAGGGAGGTGGTAGTTTGACAGCTATTGCAGGTACTGTGCCAGTTTGTAGTTTACCAGCGTTCGTATTGTTTGATTTGGGTGTTACGCACTCTTTTGTTTCGTCGAGTTTTGCTGTTAAATTGCTTGCACATCTTATGATATATGATTGTATGTTTGAGATTTCTACTCCTGCGGGTTATGTATTATTTTCCGATTATCGTTTTTGTGGGTGTGAGATTCGAGTCGGGGATCGAACTCTACGCGCAATTTAGTTGTTTTGGATAACGCGTAATTTAGTTGTTTTGGATATGTCGGACTTTGACATTATTTTGGGAATGGATTGGTTAGCAGGTAACTATGCTAAGATAGATTGCCGAACCAAGGTTATTTCTTTTAGAATACCGCACATACCAAAATTTCAGTTTTGTGGTGATGATTTTGGCGTAGGAGTTCCGATTATCAGTGCAATGAAGGCAGGCAAAATGCTTGGGCGGGATTGTGCTGAATACTTGGCCTATTTGATAAATCCGTCATGGGAGACCGATGAGTTGAATAGCATCTCAGTTGTTAATGAGTTCCAGACGTTTTTTCGGAGGAATTACCCGGATTACCCTCCGTCCATGAGACCGAGTTTCAAATTGAGTTGGTACCTGGAGCGACCCCGATATCCAGGGCACCATATAGGATGGCTACTATGGAGTTGGCCGAGCTAAAGGCTCAAATTGAGGAGTTGTTAGACAAGGATTTCATTCGACCGAGCGTATCATCTTGGGGTGTGCCCGTTTTGTTCGTTAAGAAGAAAGATGGGAGTTTGAGGATGTGTGTAGACTATAGACAACTTAATCCGGTTACGGTTAAGTATAAATATCCTTTGCCTCGTATCGATGATTTATTTTATTAGTTCCAGGGAGCCATAGTGTTTTTGAAAATTGATTTGAGGTCGGGATATTATCAGTTGAGAGTTAGAGATGAGGCTGTACCGAAAACAGCTTTTCATACGCGGTATAGTCACTATGAATTTCTTGTTATGCCGTTTGGGTTAACGAATGCACCGGCAGCCTTCATGGATATGATGAATCGCATTTTTCAATCTTACTTAGACCATTTTGTAGTGGTATTTATAGATGATATTCTTGTGTATTCCCGTAGTGAGGAGATCATGCAGATCATTTGAGGCAGGTCTTGCAAATTCTTCGCGAGAGGCAGTTGTTTGTGAAACTTAGCAAGTGTGATTTTTGGTTGACGGAAGTGCATTTCTTGGGGCACGTAATCTCTCGTGAGGGCGTGGCGGTAGACCCAGCAAAGGTTGACGCAGTCCCATGATGGGATCGACCCAAGAATGCGACCGAGGTCCGTAGCTTTTTGGGTTTGGCTGGTTATTACCGGTGTTTTATTGAGGGGTTCGCGAGATTAGCTAGTGCATTGACTAAGCTACCCGGAAAGCCGTTCTATTTCAGTGGAATGATGCTTATGAGCAGAGTTTTTAGAAATTAAAGCACTTGTTGACCACTGCACCAGTTTTAGCTTTACCCAACGATCAGGGCGGGTTTGTTGTTTATAGTGATGCGTATTTTGTTGGTTTGGGATGTGTGTTGATGTAGAGGGGCAGAGTGATAGCTTATGACTCTAGACAGTTGAAAACCCATGACGGTAATTATTCGGTACACGATTTTGAGTTGACTGCGGTGATCTTCGCGTTGAAACTTTGGAGACACTATTTATACGGAGAAGAGTTTGAGATATATATCCATCACAAGAGTTTGTAGTATATCTTTTCACAGAAAGAGCTGAACTTGCGGCAGAGACGTTGGATCGAATACTTGAAGGATTTCAAGTGCAATATCATCTATCATCGTGGGAAGGCGAATGTCGTAGCTGACGCACTTAGCCGGAAGAGCTCGTCTCGACTAGCTGGGATATCTATGAGAGAGTGGGACTTGGCGGAGCAGTTAACCCACCTATGCTTGCGCGCCTTTGAGCGTGAGCCGGGGGTTCGCTTCGCCACATATCGTGTCGAGCTGGAGCTACTTCAGAGGCTGAGGACGGCACAGCAGGACGACATCACCTGACAGGAGATACGCGGACGCCTTGAGTATGGAGAGATATTAGAGTATCGTGTAGGTGCAGATGATATTATCAGATTCAGAGGCAGGATTTGCATACCGAGGTTAGATAAGTTGAGAAACTAGATCTTATTAGAGGCGCATAGTAGCAGATTGTTAGTTCATCCAGGATGGACCAAGATGTATAGAAATTTGCGACAGCAGTTTTGGTGGCCAGGCATAAAGAAAGACGTCCGGCAATTTGTGGCTCGGTGTACAGTATGTCAGCAGGTGAAGGTAGAGCGACTTAGGCCGGGTGGTTATCTTCAGCCGTTAGAGGTACCATCGTGGAAGTGGGAAGATATCACGGTGGATTTTGGTTAGGCACTACCGAGGACGAGACACGGATTTGATGTTATTTGGGTAGTAGTTGACCGTTTAACGAAGACCACACATTTCATTCCCGTTCGGAGCACCTTTACAATAGAGAGGTTGGCCCAAATCTTTATAGCGGAGATCGTTAGATAGCACGACGTACCGTTGAGTATTGTATCGGACCGTGATCCTCATTTTACTTCGCACTTTTGGTGAGCATTTCAGCACCAAATGGGTACTGACCTGAGGTTTAGCACAGCATATCATCCGCAGACAGATGGGCAGCAAGAGCGGAGTATCCAAACTTTAGACGATATGCTATGGGCATGTGCATTGGATTTTAGCGGTAGTTGGGA
>MJHO01000422.1:0-39624 GCA_002076135.1 Xerophyta viscosa | reverse complement strand
GCCACCATTTGTCCAACTGCAAACGGACAGCCCGGACAAAATGAGGTGTCTACAATTACTAAAACCGTTATACAAAAAATTAAGAAGCACAATAAATTGCCAGCAACACTTCCGTATACATGCCGATGGAATCTCTATGAGCTTGAATTTTGTAACACTCCTCAGGTGGAACCGGATATTCGATAGGAACATATCATGGAGCACAAGAGAGGGGTCTCAGCTGGAATCAGATTATAGGAACAATCCATGGAGCTGAGTCTCTATTCCTTAATTTCGGGAAAACCTTCATAATCTTGAATAATATATTCTGGAAAAAAATAAAATAAAAAATCAACAAACTTTACATCTTCTTCCACTGAATTTGTAACCTTTGTTGTTTGTATCAGATCCAAATCTTGTCTTCTTCACATAACAATTGATTCTAATCATCACATGATGCCAGGAGAGACTCACCCAATACGTAATCCATGTACAAATTTTTTTCACTTCCAAATCCACGCACCCATTCTTTTTCTTTTTCTTTTTCTTCAGCTTTGCCGCCTCGCTCCCGGCGAATTTCACCGCTGACCATCCCTCAAACCCTAGCTTCTCTATCACCGTGCTATTAGGAGCTTGATAGAGCCCCGACAAAACCAATCACCCAAATATCTTTTTCGCGGTAGTATACGCCAGCTTGTAACCAATCATATAATAAACTAGTTTTATTATTTAGATTTCTGAGAACTATGTTTGAAAACAAGTTGTAGCTGAGCTCACTGGAGTTTACACCGTTTCCGGAGAAGTTGAACTCTGTTAAGGCAATATCTGTGGTGAGGCATTGTGGAGGAAGAGCAGACATATGCCGCCGGTGAGGACAGTAAGAGATAGAAATATGGTCAGGAGAAGTGCCATAGCTTTAACCGCCTTGCGGAGATGGCGGTGATCCTCGCTGAAGTTGGCGCCGGTGTCACCTTTAAAACTTGGCATTGTGATATATGCACCGTTTCTTAGAAGTTGATCTTTTTTTCAGATTTTTTGGACATTGTGGTTTGATTTTCTAGTATTTTTTATGGCCAACGATCTTGAATCTGGATCGACTGGAGCGGCGAGGAGGAAGAGGTTGATTGAATAGAATTTGCACTGGATTTGGTGTTTGAAAGAAGACGTGGGAGAGAAGGAGAAAATAAAGAGTGAGGGTCAATTGGTCATTTGCAAATTCTAAATTTACTATAATTAAAATTAATTAGAAAACCTATAGATTATAGGGGCTGAAGTGAAATATGACAAACCTAAGGGGCTGATTCAGTCTGTTTTTACCTCTGCAAGGACTGAACAAACATTACCCCTTGTTAGAATCGATCAAGTGTACCTCCTTGATAGACGGTTGTGATCTTCGCTGTCTATTTCTCGTTTGCATTGCAAAGTTGAGTTCAGGAGCTGTTGAAAATTGATTTTCAAAATGCTATAAGGACCAATTTCATAAGTCCATATAGGACAAATTGATTTTTAAATTGTAAGGTTCGTCGCGGTTCTTCTTTCTTGAATTTGTTAAGCTTGTAGTTGAATTTTCAACATACTTTGAACGGTACACGAAGATAGTTCAATTAAATCTGAATTTCAGTTTTATTAGGCTGAAGTTTGGTTCCAAAATTGAAGTTGCGGCCTCACTTCTTCCACAACTTCGTTGCGGTTATATGCAAGTTGGAAGATGAATATATGAACTTTAGAAGTTCATATATTGTGGATGGTCGGTATAGAGTTGAAAAGAGAGAGAGAGAGAGAGAAGGGAACTTGTGAATCCCATTTCTTGTTTACTCATGCACTTGGTGATAGATAATGGAATAAAGCTAGTGTATAGTTGTATGTTCTGCTATTTTATATGTTAGAAGTATCTCGCATAAAGTAATTCCTAGGAAAGATTATAACCAACAGTGGCGGAGTTAGAAATATTATTTAGTAATGTCCATGAATATATTATTTTATTATTTAATAAATAATTCAAAAAGTTAATATCAAATAAAACTATATTTTACTATTATATTCGTAAGCAACGTGTTGATCATAATATGATTTGGATGATAACAAAATAATATAAAAAACTTTACTAGTGATTTGATTTAAATGTTAAAAGCATAGGTGTTGAATGGAGTCCAAATTTACATATCGTGAAGCTTGATTGAAGAAGCCTTTCGATTCTTATGACTAATCATGCATATATTTATATTTGTCATCCAAATGAAGTATAACAAGTAAAATATGAAAGTACACTTGCATATATTTTCTTCAACATATTATTTCTAAAATAGTAACATCTTGGTTGAACTACGAAGTTGAAAGACAGCAATTAGCCCGGCAGCTTGACGACACTTTGATATTTTCCTCATACTTTTTCGTATGAAGCTCCAAATAATTTGACAAACTGGCCGTTCAACTAGCTGTCGGAAATAGTTTTAAGATGCCTATTGTAATGATCCTAATTAATTGAATCCAAAGGCCCATAAAGATATCATAAAGCTCACTAATAATGTGGAGCTAGCTATGGTTAGTCCCATATTAGGAGTGGAGTAAGAAAATTGAAGTTTAAATATAGTAGGCTCTTAGCTACTAGCAACTTGAGCTCACCTCTTTTCAAGAGGGATGGCCACGTGTTCGGCCTGAGTTGCTAGGAAAAGCTAGGTGTCATGCTGCCTTGGAACGAGGTTCATGACAAGTGGTATCAGAGCAGTCGATTCTCGAACGTGCCGGTGAACCGAGGGATGTTATCTAGGAGAGAAACTTAAGCTAAGTAGTCAGGAGAGGAATGGAGTGAGTAGTCAGGAGAGGAACTGGGGGGAAGGTGACGTCGGAATTGCAGGTCGTCCGGGGGCTAGGTCTAGCGCACAACCATCGCTAATACGATGTGACGTCGTATTGCAGTGTTCGCCCTCGAGGCTAGACTTAGCGCACAGCCAAGCCGCCCAAAGCAGCCGCCAAGATGTGGAAGCCGGGGCCCCCAGCAGCAAGCCGCCAAGTGACGCTGAGCCGGGCCGCTTAGAGATAGCCGCCGATTGGATTACAGCCGTCGAGACGCCGGCTCTTAGGGGATGGCATGTAATGATCCTATTAATTGGATCCAAAGACCCATAAAGATATTCATAAAGCCCACTAATAATGTGGAGCTAGCTATGGTTAGTCCCATATTAGGAGTGGAATAAGAAAATTGAAGTTTAAATATAGTAGGCTCCTAGCTACTAGCAACTTGAGCTCACATCTTTTCAAGAAGGATGGCCACGTGTTCGGCCTGAGTTGCTAGGAAAAGCTAGGTGTCATGCTGCCTTGGAACGAGGTTCATGACACCTATATATACCCAATACATAAACGGTCACAACTGAAGCAGCTTAAAGGAAATTCTTTTTAGAGTTCATCTCATTTATTTGAGAGAAAATTCTTGAGAGATGTATTTTGATTTTTATTTTATTTGAGATATTTTTTTTTGTAAAGGTGGTTCTCTTTGCCTGTAAAAAGGAGAAAAGATGGTTTGCAAATTAGCTGCAAAAAGGTACGGAGAGTAGTTATTGCTTAGCCTAAAAAAGTATGGTGTATATGCTTGATCAAGTCTGCAAGTTGATTAAGTCAACATGGGCCAAAGAGTGGATGTAGGACAAGAGTGGGCTGAACCACTAAATGTCGGTGTTGTATCTCTTTTTCTTGCTCTAATTATTTACTTTCACTAGTTATATGCATATGAGCGATTTTTATTTTATTTTATTGTGCTTAACTTATATAAAACTCAATTAGCACCTCTAGGAGTTGCCGTAGACCTAAAAAGATGCATGTTTATTAATAGTCAATATGATATCTTGTGAGTTACATTTCTTGATAATATTTTCATTTTTTTTTAATTTTTGTATTCTAAAAATGATCGATATAATTTTTTAATGTAATCTAATTGTAGTGCATGTATGCACTTAACAGCTAATATATCAAATAATTAATTTTGCGCTAATATATTTTACCATAATATATATTTATATCAATGCAAATTAAACAGTGAATTAGATCTTTTTTTTATTTATTTATAAATAACTATATTTTGTATTTAACAAAAAATACTGCATCCACGTTTCAAGCATTAAGGGTCATAAAATACTGTTATGCTTCTAGAACCATTGACAGTCCTGATATAATGGGGATCGCTAGTGGCTCTCGAATATGTGCATACACATCCTGAGGGGCCGCTGTCTGGCGATCCAGCAGAATGTATTGTTCCTTTATTAGAAAATACGTGGCAGGTATTCATTTTTAAGTATTTGATAATCCATGACAAAAGGAGTTAGAGATCATAATCGATGCGGGCCAAAAAACTAAATGTTAAAGCCCAATTAGCTTCAAATCCTCAATCTTCCAGATAAACCAATTTCCTCGCCCGTTTCAGCGACCCTATCCCCAGAGCTGCAGGCCATCTTTCTCCAGCCGACTGAATTTCCACCTCCCTTGATTGCTCTGCCTCTGGCTTCTGATACCGCCGCCGAGCGAGGTATTTATCACCGCCTTGTCTCCTTACGGTATTTGATTGGGGTCACCGCCAATGAATCTGATTAGCAGAACATCCTAGATGAACATATCAAGATAGACTGTGAGTGTCTTTAAAGATATGCTTAAGCCGAGTTGTATGCTCCAAAGCAAGTTACCAGTGACTAATTTTGGATTTAAGTATACTTTGCAGTTTATAGTTACGATTATGGAATAATGTACCGGAAATCCTCTTTGTTTGTGATGCATGAGAGTTAGTGTGTGAAAATGCTTGTGGAGACAGTTATCTATATACTATGGTTTTAGGTGCCGGTCTGTACAGCCCGTGCCTGTTCAGGCAGTTGTCGGCACAATACGAACCGGCACGATACTCACCAAAAAATAGTATATTTGAAATTTTTAATTAATTTTGATTTTTTTTATTTTAAACAAAATAATAAATAAATGTATATCGGCACGTGCCGAGATTCGAGTTTACCGAATCTCGGCTCGGGTCGCACAGAAAAACCTTGCTATATACAATATATAGCAACCTATCACAATATGGGTGTTGGCTACATGATCCTGGCACGCCATTGTGTTCTATCACAAAACATAATTGTTGAAATCGTCTCTTTTTCAAAAAAATTCCAGCTATATTACTTGAGCCTTCCAATCTATGTATGTACATAGGGGGGATAACATCTCCTTGTTAAAGTCATCCTACATGAAAATCCTTTTTGTCCATTTCACTCCATTATCCTTATTTAATTCCAGTAATTGTTGATTCCAGATGCACTTGGTTCTAATCTTGTCTTCTCTAGTATGTTCACCTACTGAAAAATCTGGATATTCTGCTTTGAAGAGAGTTAATCCAACGATTTGTTTTACCAATGAAAGGTCTCTATTTTTTTTTTCTTGCATACGGATACAATAGTTGGAATCCCCAAAGGCAAAAGAAAAGTTTCTACACATGGCAAGCTACAAGAGCGCTTGCAACTCAAAACTTGGGTTCCTCATCTTGTAACTGCTACTGTTTGGTTATGCAACAGAAAGAATGTCGATGAAACTGTAGTTATCAAATATAAAAGTACTTTAATTTCCAGGAGGTCCTAATACACCAGTTTATGTAGAGTAAAGATTTGTAGAGATTCGTGCTATTTTTCCTGTCTACATGCAAAAAGAAAGAAAAGAAAAGGAAAGATTTAATGGCATAAGGAATTTCAACATAATTCTAAGAGTGAGAAGTCCATATATCTTCGAAAAAATTAGGGGATTAATGCTATCTACCTTAATAACAGTAAGTTCATTGAGGTAATTATTCATCTGCAAAGATTCCACTTTTTATGCCATTTTTTCTTCTAATTAGGTGTTTGTTATTTGTTTAACCATATTATTTTCAGGTACTAAAAGTATAGCTGACAATATCACCAATGGCTGTGACCATATCTTTGTCTGCTTTGCCTCTATTAAAGCTAAGGAGGCAAAGTAATAAAAAGCATTCCGGGTTGGGCACCCAGCTCAAAAAGGCCTCTGATTTCTTCTTTGCAAGCCAAAATAGAAATCAGTATCATATACAAAGGCAAAAAAAAGATCAATTTCACAGGCTAGTCGTTTTGGCTGTTACTAAAGGTTCAAGCAAATCGAACAAATCAGATGAGAACATTCCATCATGGGCTAAACCTGATTCTGATGAAGCTCCTCCTTGGGCCCGTGACGGCAACAAAAGCACTTCACAACCAACATTTGAGATTCCATTCTATGCCTACCTACTAGCATCCGCGATTATAGCTATAGCAGCAGTAATATTTTCATTCTTTACCTAATTGTTTTATATTCAAAAGATCTTAGATGAAGTAATATTTACATTACATGTGGATGATACAACAGATAGGCTCAATTTTTGAGTATGTGAACCAGAAGCCTGTGTTTGGGATGCTACAAAGTGATAGCATCTTTTATGCGCCCTTACTTGGCTTCTTTGCTTTTACGGGAATACCCACATCGGTAAGACAATTTTTATTTTTTGAACTGAACAAGGAGCTTTTCTAATGTAGCTAAAAATTTGAAGATTTATTTTTCTGATTTTTGCCTGCCTACAGGCTTATTTGTGGTTTAAATCTGTTCAAGCTGCAAACAAGGGAGCAGAGGAGCAAGATCGAAAAGATGGATATTTCTAGAGCAAGTATACAACAATAGTTCTGTTTATGGTATGTATAATTCTCCTATTCTGCACGGACAATATCATTCCAGGATATCGTAGATTAACCCAGAGTGTGGTTTCGTTTCACATGATTATTTCTCTTTCGGTTTCATGTTGTAGTTAATGACAGGAAAAAAGTTGTGTCCTTGTGGACTAGTTCTTGCAACTGCGACAATTCAATATAATTGCTTCTGGAAGGAGGAGAATGCATGAAATATGAAGATCTCGTAGAAAATGTAGAATTTATGTATGCTTCATGATGCATTTTATTGTACTTTCAGTTCAATTTATGAAAACTTCGCATGCAGTAGAAAGCTGTTCAAAGCCAATGTAACTTCGTCAGGATTACGATAACCGTTTTATTACAGCTTTTTGTAAGTATATTTCTGCTTGCCTTTGGATCAAATTTTCAGTACTAATGTAAGATTCATCTGCATATGGGTTTCATGGTGGAAAGATTGGCTTCTGATCTCAGGAAGCCTGAGGCAGAAAGTCTGACTTCCATAAACCTCGTTGTTTTAGCTGCTCTTCTTTTTCTTATCTTCATCCTACATAACTTGAACAATTTTGATCGCCGACATATTTCCGGACTATTAAGTATTGTTTATTTGTGTTTTTATATGTGTAGCTCCATGATTAATTTGTTCGCCTATTTAGAGATCATTTTGTAATTAGGTTGTGAGATGATGACAACGTGTGAGGTGTCGGACTTTGACCTCCACGCCATAGCTAATGCTATAACCCCTCGTGCGCCAGGACTTTGCACCTGTTCATCTATTTAGTTAATGTTGCGTTCCTCATACTTGCCATGTCATGTATGTAAATAAAAAGTTCCTGCTTGGATCATACTACTTCCTTACGGCTAAAAACACTGTAAGCAATGTCTTTTTTTTGTTGCATAGAACAATGCTATTCATCAGTGCTATTAGAGAGTTATGATATAATCAGAATTATATGATGTGTATCAGATTGTGGTTTAGATTGTATTAGGCCGGCCCTGCTGAATGGCATTAAAGGTACCACCTTGCTGAACTACTGTAGAGTTTAAAACAAAATGTGGAATTTCACTTACAAAGTTTGAACTTCTGTCACAATAGCCTTTCTTATTATAGAATACAGAGATACGAACGCGAATACCTCTAGGATTAGGATACGGCAAAAAACAAGTAAAAAAATAATTTCTATTAAATATTTGGTATTTTTTTTTTTTCTATTTGGATTTGATATTTTTGTACTTTCATAATCTATTTTGATCGAAATGTGCCATTTTGCTGTAGGGGTGTTTAAAAAATTATCCGACCCGAGGACCCAAACCGACCAGATCAGACCCGAAGAATTTGGGTCGGGTCTATCGGGTCCACGGGTCGGGTCTAAAAAATAGACCCATAGTTCGGATCGGGTCGGGTCCGGATCCAAAATGCTGAGACCCGTCCGACCCGACCCGTAAATTTTTTTTAAAAAAAAATTAATGCCGCCTCAAAGCGGCTTTAAAGCCAATGCGGATCCTCTGCGTCCGCGCGCTGCTGTCGTTCGCTGCACCTGTCATCTCAGCCGTCCATCTAATTTAGCACATATCTCGAGACAATATGTAAAATTTTTGTTATCTTATTTGACCTATTTCTATACGTTTTTAAGAAAAATTTTAAACTATAAAATTATAGATTTTGGTATGATCTACAACTTTGTAGTTCAATATTTTTCGAAAAAAAATATCATATAGTATGTCAAAATGATGATTGAAATTTTAATTATCATTTTGACGTATTATTTGATATTTTATAAAAAATTGTTTAATTAGAAAATTATAGGTCACATCAAAATCTACAATTTTGTAGTTTAAATTTTTAGTAAAAATATTTAAAAGTAGATCAAATGTGTTGCCGTAAATTTTGTATAATATAATTTTATAAATTTTGTGTTATACAAAAGTTACGGCAACTTATTTGACCTACTTTTAAATTATTTTATAAAAAATTTTAAACTATAAAGTTGTAAATTTTGATGTGATCTACAATTTTTTAATTTAATAGTTTTCAAAAAAATATTACATAATAAGTCAAAATGATGATTAAAATTTAAATTATCATTTTGACATGTTATTTGGTATTTTTTCAAAAAATATTGAATTAAAAAGTTATAGATATTTCAAAATCTACAACTTTATAGTTTAAAATTTCTCTTAAATGTATAGAAATAGGTCAATAAGGTAACGAAAATTTTATATATTATCTCGAGATATGTGTTAAATTAGATGGATGGCTGAGATGGCGGGTGCAGCGAACGGCAGCAGCGCGCGGACGCAGAGGATTCACATCCCTTTAAAGCTGTCTTGAGGCAGCTTTACAGTCCAAAAGTAGCTTTTTGATTGGGCAGCGTGTCCAATCAAAAAACAAAAGAAAAACGAAATAAAAGAGATGGGACTTGGGAGATATAGAGGCGAGAGTTAAGTGAAATAGAAGAGAAGTAACAACGGCAGCATGCGACGGGAGCGGTGAGGGGTGGTGGCTGTAATGGGAGCGGTGGCGGTAGCGCCGCAACATCATATTTCTCATTTTTTTTCGTGGCCGCAGCATGCCACACCTCTCTCTCTCCCTCTCTCTCCCACATCTTCTCCATCCGCCGCCACTTGTGTCTCGTGAGATAGGCGCTGTGAGAACGAGAGAAAGAGAGAGAGAGAGGCTGAGAGAGAGAGAGAGGCGGTACTTGACTCGAGTTAAGATGGATAAAATATAGCCAGATCCGACCGGACCCGAGTGAGACCCGACCCGAGCCAGCTTGGGTCGGGTCTTGTAGTCTCAAACCGGAGGGGGTTCGTGTCCGGTCCTGGTTTAGCTGGACTCGGACCCGACGTGATTTTGGACACCTCTATTTTGCCGTACGAAATAAAAGAAATATTCTTAATTTTTTTTATTTCAAAAAAATATAGAAGTACGCAAACATTCACGAATACTTCCGACACTTCTGACCACCACAAACATCTATGAGCAAACATGATGTTTACAAACACCCATGAATATACGCAAATATCCACAAACACCTCTGAACATCTCCGAACATATTTGAATATCCATAAATAATCCTAAACATCCAATACGAACACTCACGAACATAAAAAAACACGCTGAACACCCCCAAACATCTCTGAACATTCCATCGAACATCCACGAACATAGGAAAACACCCACAAACACCTCCAAACACTTCCGAGCATCCACAAATATATCCGAACACATGAACATCCACGAACACTACTAAACACCACCGAACACTTACGGACATTTATGAACATTACGAACACCCCATGTTGCACATGGGTGTTTGTAGATGTTCCGATATATTCGTGGGTATTTTTAAAGTGTTTTTGTATGCCCCTAAATGTTCTTAGGTATTTTTATGCATAATAGAGGAAAATCTCCAGGTGTTTGGATCATATTATATGGTGTTCTGAAACGTTTTAAAGAAAATTTCTTTCTTGCATAGTTATTAAGATATCATATAACGCTATTCAAATACTTAGAGACTCATCTATTATGCATGAAAATATCTAAGAACAGTTAGGGATACATAGGGACACTTAGAAAATGCACACGAATACTTAAAAACCAAAGAGCTCACTAATTAAGTGTTCCCAAGTATTCATATGTGTTCGTATGTATTTCTAAGTATTTTTAGGTGTGCTTATGTATAGTGAAAGAGTTTTCAAATATTTGGACAATTATATAGTATTTACTTAATTATTCAAAAGGAAAACCTATATGAGCTCGTTAGGCAATATAACAAACACTTGGTGGCTGCATGTTCATTATTTTAGAAATTTCCGATTTTGGTATTGGTCATGCGGTGGTGGCGTGCGGCCCTGTTGGTTGCACTGAAGGGAGAGATATATATTAGAGATAATTACGCGTGTGTTAAAAAAAAAGAAGAAACTGCTACAGTAACAACAATTTTATTTTTTTGTAATAAAAAAATTAAGAGTACTTTTATAACTTACTTACTGTTAGTACTATATATCTGATATATAACTATATTATATTACTTACGGTTTGTACCATATAGTTTTTACTTTATATAAGAAGCAATTTAAGAAGAAAATAAAAGAAACAGCACAAATACGAACAAACATGTCTGACTCTTATTTGATGTGTTTGACATGCGTGCTCAGAATTTCTTTTTTAATGTTACTTTTCGAACATTTGCTTGGCGTATCGATATGTGTGCGGCCGTGTCCGCACCATGTTCATTTCAGATACTGTACGAGACAAAATTTTGACATGTCCATATTTCTAACTGTCAACTCGCTTACAAACTAATGATTATTAGAGTTCATCATAATTTTACATGACAGTAAATCTGTGCCTAAATAATACGGAATGGGATCCTCTGTGGTCGAACCACAGAGGATCCTCTCTGTGGCGCGTATCATAGCATTAAGGTTAGCACGTATCACGGAATTTTATAAAAAATTTTCGTCATCTCATTTGATATATTTTAAAATATTTTTATAAAAAATTTTGAACTACAAATTTATATATTTTGATATAATTTACAACTTTGTTATTGAAAACTTATTGGAAAAATACCAAACCATGTGTGAAAATGATGATCAAATAAAAAATTTTTAACTATAAAATTGTAGATCACATCAAAATATACAATTTTATAGTTCAAAATTTTTCATAAAAATACTTTAAGAAATAGGTTAACGAAGACGACAGAAATTTTATATAAAATCTCGTGATATGTGCTAATCTTGATGTGCGGCGCGGATGCACGCCACAGACGATACCCCGTGGTTTTTACCACAGGGGATTCGATCTTAAATAATACATGCTTGTGCTAGTGGTTATTGATAACTAGTACGACATTTATCAATAAAAATTTCTATTTAATTTTTTATTTTAAATTTTACTTTTAAGATATAACAAATAATATTCATGGAAAAAACATTTGAGGTTAAGAATTTAAAATCAAATCGAAATCTATATTTTTCTATTCAAAATTTTTCTAAAAATTATGAGAGAGCTAATTTTCAACAAAGTAGAAATAAGTAACTAATTTATGAAATATTCTAAAATTAAGGATTGAGATATAATTATTGTTAAAAGTTACGTCGATTACGAGAAAATGCGAAGGCGACAACAACGAAATATTAGGACAAATCTATTACAATTTCAAACAATATTAGTCCTTACACATTATATTGAAAAATCCGCGCGACCACGTGGAGGTGTGCCCAGTAGTTAATATTGAGGCTGCGCGGCGCTGTGTGGTGATCCGACGGCTGCGACAAAGCAGATCCGCAGATGAGGCTACGGAGAATCGCAGGTGTTGGCAGCGTAATACAATAATAATTTAACACTGAAGCCGACTGACTAATAGGAGGGCAGACCTCGGTCGCCGCTGGATGATAATCTTATGGCCCCGCATTCGTATTATGTGACGAAAGTTGCAAAGTGGAAAATAATATCGATACAAGTAGAAAAATAGGGATAAATCTCCCGCACCCCGCGAAGACTGTTCATAGATCTTGGAATGCAACAAAAACATCATCAACCAAAATTTGGCTACAACATGAACAAGAGCCAAATGTATAACCGAGCAACCCAACTTACAAATGGATGAGCTTTAGTATCGCCGCAATTCCAGGTCCGACTATCCAAGTCTAACCTAATATATGTCTGTTTACCAAAAAAAAAAGAAAAAAAAAAGAAAAAAAAAGAAGAAGAAAGCAATCAAATAATTAACCGATGCAAATAATATGACCGTATTAAGTTATCAGAAATGATATTGAATTTGATAAAATAGTCCGAAAAGTATTTTTCTGTGCCTTGGAATTAGTAAATTATAAAAAAAAATATAAATTGGGTTATTTTTCGAATTAAGTATTGGGGTCCATTAGTATTACTTTTAAGTTATTATGGTAGAAGTGAAAGCAAGTCAAATCGAGCAGTACTTGACTCGGCTCGTTTAAAAAAATTCGAATTCGAGTTTGAGCTGAATTTCGCTCAAGCCGATTTTAAGTTTAATGGAGATTAATAATAGTCAAGTTGCAAATGTATACTGTTATTCTTTTAGAATCTTACACAAAATTTATTGTGTTGTACTCATATATTTAAATTATATTTATTTCTCATAATTTATATTATTATATATATTTTGGATATTAGATACAATACAAATAAAATATTCTCTCAATTTACTACAATGATCTTATTGACTCTAATTTGTCGAGCTCATGAGCTTATCGAGTCGAATGCGAACAACGCTCTGATTGTTTAGACAGAGTTTGAGTCAATTTTTAGCGAGTGGAGCTCAAACTGCTCATAAGCTGCTCGAAAAGATTACACCCCTCGTTACTGCCCATCGGTAACAAAGATCAGATTCTATGATCATGATTCCCAAGATAAAAGTTATGACGAGAATCTTTATGTATAATATAATATTTACTACCAAGACATCATATATCTATCTAAAGGACACTAAAAGGATTCTTTTATAATGAGGAAGGACATAGAAAAGGAATTCGGACAAATCGAACGAACCATAAAATATGAAATAAATGTAAAGATCGAAATTCTAAATACAATAGTTAAAAGATGAAAACAGTGATAAATGTATATTTTAAAAGAAAAATATAGCAGCATCACAAAAGCATGCAAAACAAAATAAGATTTTGATAGCACTACACATGTTTCATTTCCATATTTTTTTTTGAAAAAACTTCAATAAACGTAACGAATAATATGTCGAATAGTTAGAATGATGTTTAAAAGTAATTTTTTTTAATCTTTTATCCTTTTATGTTATTCGTTAACTTTTAAATAAAATGATAAATAAATTATTATCATCATTAAGCGCAAGGGGTAAATACCTAATCACACGAACATCAATGGTCATGCCTTTTTATACCATTAACGACTGCACCAGTAGACACACCAATTAGCCAAGGGAGGTAATCTCCATAGTAGCCGTGCTTAGAAGACAAAACGGAGAGCAGAGCTGCTCGTTCAATCAGGCGAAATCTGGAACAGTCCCACTACTTCTGCGAGGAAATTCTGGTACTCATCATCCATTTTTCTTCCACACCATTTCATGGGGTAAGTCGACTCGCCGGTCCGCAGACATCACCACGAAAATATCTCCAAGCTGCAAATATTCCTCTTAGGAAGTTGTTAACTAGACAGGACCGACAGACCGCTATGACCCTGCCCCACCACAGAGCCCTGTAAATCTATTGTCGCTAAGGCCCTTTTGTATGTTGGGGTTAAGGGTAGCAATGTACCGGGTAACCACATTACCCGGGTAACAAGGCGAAAATCGAACTCACGTTTGGTAGACAAGTATAGTTTACATGAGTAACTAATACCCGCGTTTGTTTTGCGGGTAAATGTTACCCATGTAACTGCTACAGGCGAGATCCGAAGCAGGCGAGGCGGAGATCGGGCTTGAGGCGCAAGTTCAGAGCAGGCGCGGCGAGATCGAACAGGGCGTGGCGAGATCGAGCAGGGCGCGGGAGAAATCGAAGCAGGCGGGCGGATCCGAACAGGCGTTGGCGAAGATCCGACAGGCGCGGGCGAGATCCGAAAGCAGGCCGGCGAGATCCAAGCAGGCGCGGCGAGATCCGGTGAGGCGGCAGTCAGAGCAGGCGCGGCGAGATCCGAAGCGGGCGCGGCGAGATCCGAGCAGGCGCGGCGAGATCCGCAGAGGCGCGCGAGATCCGGTGAGGTGCGGTCAGAGCAGCGCGCGGCGAGATCCGAAGCAGGCGCGGCGAGATCCGGTGAGGTGGACGAGGCGAGACGAGGCGAGGAGGAGACGAGGCGCCGCGAGGAGGAGACGAGGCGCAGCGAGGAGGAGTGAGCAGCGGCGAGGAGGAGTGAGCCGGCGCGGCGAGGCGGCCAGCGAGGAGGAAGTTGGAGCAGCGGCGAGGAGTGAGCAGCGCGGCGAGGAGGAGTGGGCGCGCGGCGAGGAGGGACTAGGGTAAAATATTACCCTGGTAAATCGGTACCACTATTTAGGTGGGTACCGATTTACCACCTAAGCGGGGTAAAATTTTTCCATCGGGTACCAATGTACCATGAACATAACGGGGTAATGGGTCGGTATCGTACCGAGTAACGATTACCACTGCCGTACCCCCCAAACACCCCCAATAGTGCAGCTAAGAGCAGCAAGCTCGCGTAATTGTTGTACTTGATGCTCGTTTAAAACCTGGTCAATGGGCTGTAAAAGCTTTTCAATCAAACCAGCAGCAGAGATTCTTGTGTCTAAGCCTCCTATGAGAACATATAAGTCCCGTTCACAGACGGGTTGGGTTTCAAATATCTCTTTGCTCCAATCTCCCTTTTGCAATGGATCCTTTTTGCGGATAACAATCTTCGTGCCTGTTTCCGTGGCTTCTGAGTGTTCCCTCTTGCTCAGATTGCAAGACCAATAAAATTGTAACCCGGTACTCCTTTTCATAGCAATGAAAGGCGGATTGCGTTTAATAAGCTGAGAACTAATTTCGGCCCTCTTTGTTTAATTGTTCTAGCGTGAGGTTATTCACGGGTGTTGATCTGAATACCCATGTTATCGCAAATGGGTTCAGGCAACGGAGATCTAGCGCCTTGTGGCGGATCATCAAGAGGAAACCCTGAAGAAATCAATCTGTTGTTGTTCATTAATGAGTTTATTATATGTCTGTTAACCAAGTTATGTACTTGTACTGCATCTATGGAATACAAATATGCGATCATAAGCATCAAGCAAAGTAGTTATACGTTCTAGCAGGGCAGGCTACTTCTTATGTAATATCTCACACGAAGATCATCACAACTTCTACCAAGTCAATCTTATGAAATCCTTGTATAGTTTGAAGTAACTATGAACTAACTTTGGCAATTCTCAGTTACAATGAATTCCCTCTACCCGTGCAGGCCGTGGGTATCAAACGGCAAGACATCTTTATTACCACATAATACAAAACGACTCCAACTAAGAGGTAAAGAAGACGCAGATTTGCCCACTAAATCCAAAAATTGTTATTTCATAGCATTCCTCTGATAAACGAGGATAGACATCATTGATAATTAAAAAAAAAAAAAACAAAGAGATCTGCACATGAAAAACTTGAATTGGAGCATTCCTTTACACTGTATTTTCATCATTGAAATCGTCTGATCAATACAATAGCATGAGCTATTCATGATAATGCAAAGACGAAGACAAAGAAGTACACATGTGTCATATATTTTGATCAACAAAGAAGGTCGACATGATAAGACAAGAGTATGAAACTCTCATACTTATGGCGGGGGGCGGGTTGATTTCACCGCAATACGAGCGGGGATAGGGCGGCCGGTTCCGGAGCCGCCGCAGCTGCTGCAGAACGTGCGACCGCTGCCAGCGCAAGTCCGGCAACCGACATCTCCGTCAGACCACCGCGCGCATAGGCACGTGACTCTTCCGGTGCCATTACACGTGGCACATCTAGGAGGCCGCCACCCACCGCCTGCCATAGTTTTCTGCCGCTGCTCCGTTTCTATCGCCTGCTTCACCAGAACAGCTCCCGCCAGCAGCCCCGCCACCTGCGCCGCCGCCGCTGCCGCCGCTACTGGAGCCATCAAATCGAAACCCAAATTGAAATTCTTCTGAAGATGATTACCGTGGTGGTGATGGTGGTGGTGAGATTGAATTGAATTATCGGTAGTACCTTTGCGAGTATATAACAGAGGAGAGATTGGGGGAGTTTGAGTTTGGAGATGATTAAACACCGGGCTTTGTGTGATGTGGAACCCCGAACCACATATGGCGTAGTGTCGTGGCTGTTTTTATGTACAGCCTCAATTATCTAAGGTATTCCATAACTGCCACCTCTTCTCTTTGTTGTTTTATGCAAAAGAGCAAAGGTAACTTTTAGATTTTTTTTTTTTTTTTTTTTTTTTTTTTTTAAAGAAGAAATTTTGTAGATTCTTTTTATAACACTTTAATCTTAAGGAAAGAAACAAAAATATGAGTTTGGAGTTTATAACAATTGTTCTATGTTTATTTCGAAAATATGAAATTCATGAATTTTTCAGTATAACTATTAATGAGTAAAATATTTACAGACAATTGGTTATTCAATACCTCTAAAATCGGATTTAGCGAACTGGTGTTTTCTTAATTTAATTAGCTTCTTAGTATTTCTTTACGATGTAATATAATAAAAATAGCTTTTTTTTTTTAATTTTAAAACAATGTAGCAACTTTTTCTCTCTTCTATACTTTTCACCAATTATTTTCTCTTATTTTTTGTCTCTCTTCACTCTTCAGTGCTCTCTTTATCTTCTTTTTTTACTTTCTCTCATCTTTCTTTCTCTTTCTCTCTCTCTCCTTTTTTTTTTTTAACTTTCTTTTCTCTTTTTTTGTCTTTCTCTCCTCTCTAAATTATCTTTCTTTCTTCTTTTGCTCTCCAGCTCGCTCTTGTCTATTTTTGTTCTTACCTTTTTTTTTTCTCTATATCTTTCTCTTCAGTGCTCTCTTTTTTTTTCTCCTCTTCTCTCATGCTCTCCACCTAGAACACATGTAAAATTGAGGATTACCTTCTAATTTTGAGTACTATAGCAATGGTCCATAAATTCATTATCAAAAGCTTGAACATCGCATAAATTCAATAGCTTTTAGAAGTATGAAACTGTATTTTATTTTTTATTTGCAAGAGTTGCCAGAATTATGCGCATTTGTGAATCAGAACTAGTGTAACGGTTGCGTAATAACCATCTTTAACATTTTTTTTTTAAAATATAACATGCAGCACACTAAAATCAAATATATGTACTTCTCTATAAACCGATAAATTTTATTCCTCTAATTTTTTTCTAATTGACACCAAAAAAATGATGCGGACGTTCACATGACGCCTCTATTTGTTCATGAGCCTTTCACATGCATAGTGATAATATTTTTGGGTGTTCTCATATTTTTAAATAAATTAAGTGTGTTAACATATGTTCGAAGGTATTTGTATGTGTTCTTAGCTGGTCATATGCATGTTTTTGTATTTCTGTGTATTCGTTTGTATTCATTTCTTCTAAGTTTTTTTCTAATATGACACCAAAAAATGATGCGGACATACAACACATTCACATGATGACTCTATGTGTTCTTTAGCTTTTCACATACGTATTGATGGCAGTCTTGGGTGTTCTCATATTTTAAGTAAATTACAGCAAGTTAACATGTATTTATATGTATTCGTATATGTTCCTAGATGTTCATTTGTTTAATGTTTCTATATATTCGTATATGTTTAGAGGAATACAAACGAACACCTATGAACACATATAAATACATAGGACACATGCGAATGCATAGGACATTACAACAAAAATAGTCTATAGGGGCCCAACAAAGCGCCTCCATAAACTAGAATTAGCGCTCCTAAAATTTGGGGAGGTGCTTGTTATGAACCGACTCGGATCGGCTCACGTCGGCGGTCTGAACGCGACGAGTATAAACACCAGCGGCCTGGTGGCGGCTCTACAAACTAATTCTACAAATTAAGATATCTAAAAAGGCTAATTTTCTTTCATAATAAAAATAAACATTATATACTTATTTATAGAGACTATCCCTCTATGTTAGTTCCATAACTTCTCCTACATATTCTCTTAATAAAATTTACAAATATGATATTTCTTACTACAAATATTTTCCTACTATAAATATTCCTATTACAAACATTTCTATTAAAAGTATTCTAATATAATTCTGACTAATCTGAACTTGATCCGTAATCCGTGTCCTCCTACGGCTCGAACCCTATTGATCTATACATAACAACGCTTACGACACTGCCTCTCTAAGCGCCCCTGGATGTACTGCCCCTGTAGGTTATTGCACTACAAATAATTGGACATAATTTAGGAGATAAAGAACATTGCTAAATGCTAAATAACCGTTGTCAAAGCGTTCGGCAACAGTTTCAGACTGTTGTCGTAGTTGCCGTTACGAAAAGTTATAGAAACAGTATTTTGATTTTTTTTTTTTTGTCAATGGATTAAATTCATCATTCGTAAAACACATTTATTGTTGCCAATTACAAAATTAGCGACGATTTTTAGCCGTTTTTATATTATTGTATGCAATATTAATAATTGCTGGCAATCATACCAAATTGCAATATTCTTAAAGTATTGCTAGATTTTAGGTGAAATATAATTTAAATGTTGCAAACCATGGAAACCATAACATTCGAAAATCGTTTTAGAAATTTTAGTTATCAAGTTTATGTTGTGTTGCCATTTATAGAAATTGCAATACTACCATGTGCTTACCTTTCATAGAAATTAGAATAGTTATTAAGCATTTCTAAAGGTTAATGGTAATATTGTAATTTATATATAAAAGATGGGTATTTTAGTAAATGATTACCTATCATCTAGCAGCTTGTCGCCACATGCTAGTGGAGGTAGTATGTGGGAACAAGCTAATTTTTAATAATCTATCATCTACAAGCTGCCTAATAAGCTATTTTCTCAAACGCAGATTATAACTTAAAATTAGATTATTCTATAATTTACCATCTACAAGCTATCTAACAAGCTGAAACCAAACACACCCTTAGTATTGTAGATTATAGAACTTAAGAAGTTTTTAATAAACTATAGCATTATCCTTATTTACAATTGTTTTAATGTTATCAGTAATATAGACCATAATATTTTTTTACCATTGTAATTTTTATACGACAATGTAATTTTAGTATTGCAATTATGCATATATAATATTTTCAAACCATAGTCTAATTTTTATATATAATATTAATATTGCGTTGTCATATGTAGAAAGCGCAACACTTCGTAATTACTATAATTTTATCTCAATAGCATATTTGTTTGGTGTTGCTAATCATACCAATTACAACAATTTAAAACCGTACAACATTTATATTCACAATATTAAATTACAATTGCCAACAATAATTGTTATAACATTTGTTTAACATCATAAAAGTATCATAGTAGCAACATAACTAATTTATTGCGAACTATACAATTCATGACAATTTTAACAAACTTATTGTATTACCAATGATTTAAAATTGAATTTTTTTTTTCTTAACCATAGTCACAATTTCATCAAAGTGTTGCGACATCACATAACTACTAATTTGTTACATTATAGAGTAAATATAATATGAAAAAAAAAAACACAACAAACAACTGCAGTTCCAACTAGAATTTAATATTCTACCATTCTCAAAATACGTTTCTTAATATATCACCATTTTATGAATCACAAACTCAAACTATAATAAATAGCGGTACGCAACAAAAAAGGATTACACAACTTTATAACTACTCTATGAACCAATTTAGTATTGTATTTTCCTTCACAATTTTAGTGGCACAATACTTTCAAAATTATTACAAATTGTATTATGGCACAACACTTTCAAAATTATTACAAATTGTATTATATTATAACACTTATATAACCGTTGTTAAGATGTTGCTATATGTCCAAATTCCTGTAGTGCTGGGCGCTTTAACAAAGAGTTGTCCAAAGACAAATACTATGAGCACTTTTCAGCAGTGCCCTTAAATCGTTATTAGTGGCACTTTCTTTGCTACGCTTGAAAATAATAGGGGCACTTTCAATTCCGTCCTTGAAAAATTAATAGGGACACTTCTATTTTGCCCCTATAAAGCTAGTAGAGGCGCTTTCTATACCGCATTTAAAAAAAATAAAATAAATAGCAACATAAGTAAATAGGGGCATTACATTATGTCCCTTTAACAAAAATTAAGTGGTTTTTTTAACTGCCTCTGTAGCTTGCAAATGATGCCAAAGTTAGTGCCCTAGATAGGGGGATGCAACGTCATACAGAAAGAGCCACATTACTCAATTGTAAATCACAATGACAAATAACAACAACTATAAAACTTATTAAGAAAAATCTTTTACATTTATCACAAAAATCTCTAATCAACGTCAAATACAATATAGTTTCTAAATATTGCTATATCATCACAAAAACAAAGTAAATACATCACTACTATACTATGATCTATACTAAAAAGAAGCCGAGTCCAATTCACCTATTGTCGTAATTGCCTGCACAAATATAAGGATACAAGTTATTAGATTGAAAGTAATCATAAAAAGAATTATACTAAAATCAATCACGTACAAAAGTTTTTTTTATTTTAAAAAGGCCATTTATTTTTTTTTGCGACGGGCGGTACGGGGAGCTTTACTACCCACACCCGACCAAGATCTTACACCGAATTTTCATAAAAAGAATTATACTAAAATCAATCACGTACAAACTCTTCGAAAGTTAGATGAAAAAAATATATATGTAACTATTGATTAATCTTAACCTTACCTAAGGAGATGGTGTTGGTGTTCATCGACTAGCTGAAGAAGATTTTTGCAGATTAGGAGAAAATCAGCCATACCCTAGAATGAATTTTAACAAGAGAACATGATCAAGATATTACAGTTTACCTTCCCAACAAATATTAAAAGTAAATTTAAATAAATCCATATTACGCACCTAGAGATTTGGAAGTTGTGCTGCTACACTTTCTATTAACCCCATCATGGTATTATAGTTTTGCTTTAGTGTAGTCAATTTCCATTTACTGTAGTTAATTCGCCTTCAAGATCACAAATTCTTCTTTTCTTGATGCATACTTTCTATTCTTCTTTCGATAGCTCTACAAGCTCATTTATAAGTGGTTGCAAGAAAATATCTGTATTGGGTGGAGCATTTGGATCGAGAATAAGTAAAGATAAGATAAACAAATATCATTGCATGCATAACCAGTGGCAGGTTGCATGGTACCAAAATGACAGGCTAAATACTACAAGTACTACTCTTGTTATTCTAAGGAAACCATCTGCTACTAGACCAAGCGTAATGTTGCGTGGGTCCAAAGAGAAATCCTTGTGTCGGGAATCAAACTCTTTCCAAGCTAATGAGACAGCATGATGTCTCATTACTCCATCATCAATACATTCATTGGCATGCCAAAGAAGAGTTGATGATGTTTTAGAAGACAAACAATATACTCAATCTAGATTTCAAAGGAAACCACCGAAGAATCTTTTCAGCCATTTGTTTTTTTTCTTAGTAGGGTCTACATGCTTCTCTACTTCATAGTCATTTGCTTGTTGCTCTACTTCATTCAGTTAATTGTCAATCTTTACATACCTAAATTCACCACAAACTAAGCAAAACTCATCATCCAAATTCCAAAACAACATACAACCATTGCGGCATGCATGAATTTTCTCATAACCAAGACCTAGTGCCTTAATAATCTTTTTTTTTTTTGCATCATAGGAATTACTTGGTAAATTTTCACCTGCAGGAAGCACCCTATTTAACAAAATTAACAATCCGGTCAATGAATTGTTACTCCACCCACCTATGCACTTCAAGTGATACATATACACGATTGTTGACAATTTGCTAAAATTACAACCTTCGTATAAAAGTTGATCAAGATCTTTTAACAAATTGTGAAACTTGTGGTTTTCAATCCCGGTGCCTTGACTAGTTTGTTAAGCACTAGTGCCTTGCCTAGTTTGCTGAGCATCGGTGTCCTCAAATGATGCTACATGAGTATTAGTATCTTCCTGAGATTCCACAGGTATAAATGTATCCATCCTACATAATTCACCTATCATATCTTGTAATTGTCATTAACTCTTGGAAGTGGCCTCTATGGCTTTGGTTCGATGAAGCCTTGACCAAAGATTCACCATGTAAGTACCAAACTGTATAACTAGGGTTGAAACCTTTGCCTATCAAATGACGCTGCATTTATGTACGATCTAATTTTTTCATGTATATCCATTCCACACCTGGACAAAGTTGTTTTTCTTATGGAGGCACATCTCTAAATGCAAATTGCAGGAAGCTTCTAATGACTTGTATGTAGTCTTTTGAACACCTCCCCTTTTCTAACTAGCTTTTATCCATCAATTACGCACAAATCTAGACAGAGCATATGTACTTAGTAATATTAAGAGAATCCATATATCAAATAATGATACGAATCACAAACACTAAGATAAGTAATTCATAAAATAAAAAATAAAAGACTAAGGGATATAACAGACTGAAATAAAACTAAGGCAAGATGAACACAGACTATAGTCTATCCATCCTACAATTAATTTAATTTAAGTTATAATACCAAATTTACATAAATAGACATCAGAAGCAACAAATAATCCAAGCAATATTCATTTAAAGAAAGATTTACAGTGACAAGAAAAATTAAGTAGACCTATTAGAACAAAAACATAAAGTAGCAAAGGATATAACAGATTGAAATAAAAGGTAGTTGAAATTGCAAACTCCTTCATAAAATTAGGCACCAATGCACCAAAAACTAAGATATGCAATATTGATATGCATTTGTTTATGGGAAGAAAATGAGATCGAAAATTGTACCCGATTGACCTCCACAGAAAAATCAGTGGAGTGGTAGTCTACCAAGTTCTTCAATAAGGCGTTAAGAGCTCTGTAATCATAGCAAGAATTATCAAGAATCCAAACTCGACGTCTCAGTGCTTTTTCTTAAGAAACAAAATTAGGACTATTAGATGGGATCTCTAATCTAAATATAGCAGGTATAATGTTATACAGAGTTTTTCAGTAGGCTACTGATCGAGCTGGTAATCGACCGATCAATAAAGTGTTCAAAGACAGAGTTTGGCTAAGAATGTGAAACACAAAATAGAGAAAATGACACACAAGCTTTTAACGTGGAAACCCTTTCCACCAAGGTAAAACTACGGGTGATCAAGTAATACCAACGGAGAATGCACTATGGGTAAAAGAGAATACAATCTCACGGAGCTTATGATTCTCTCAAGTACAAATGCTCTCGAGTATTCAGAATCCAACCCCCAATACAGTGCCACAAACGGCCTTTTATAGACGCCCCGGAAGCTAAGCCAGCTAGGCGGCGGTTGAGGAATTCTCGGATCTCGGCTGCTATTTCGGCTTGACTGCGTTATCTCGGCGCCACGTGGACCGCTACATATGCGGAACACCGGTTCTTGTGGCGGACGCTTGCGTGGTCGCGACGTGGGCTCCGGTATAACCGCGCAGGAGCGATCTGCTCGTTCAGCCGAGGCGTCCAGGTTGGATGCCAGACTTCGGACAGGACGAACCCCAGAACGGGGTTCGGGATTGCGTGTTGCCGACACCACGCTTCTCGAATAGTTCATGCTTCCGGGCTTGCCGAGGTCCATATGGAACATACCAGCTGGGTTTAATGGGGTTGGTCTTCATGAGCCGGCTTATCCTTCGTATATGAGCATTTTCATTTGGACGTCACGTGGAAGCCCAAATCCGAGCTCCATCAATTGGCCCCTAACGTGCTCAGCGAGTAATCGGTGCGACCGTCGGAACCCATTCAGCGCGTGCTGGGGTTTAGCCTCATCCAGACTTGGTTCTGCGAGTCTAAATTCGAACTCGGGCCTGAAATTTTCCCGTCGGATCTCTGGCTTGCCCCGAAAGTTTCGCTGAGCGACAGTTTATCCTTGAATCGGGTGCCGACACGCGTTTCGCTAACTGTCGATGGTGAACGTGTGTCCCCTTTTTTCGAGATTTGTGTGACCCTATAAAGGCGAGTAGGGGTACCGACTCTGTCGTGCGTAAACCCTAAACCCTTCCGTCGCAAGCTTTCGAGTTCTTTTTCTGGCGACCACTTGGTTTTTGCGTTCCAATGATGATCTTCCAATCTCCGTCTTTCGCAATTTTTTTTTTTTTTGGTTTTCGTCTTCCTCATCCAGGTTAGTGCTTTATGGCTCCTAAGGCTTGACTCAACACGTCCTCTAGCGTCTATTCCGTTGCGGCCTCTCCCTCTCCTTCGGGTGCGGCGGCATCCGACGTTGTCCCTCTTTCTTCCATTGCTCCGGTCGCGCCGTCCAGTCCGTCCAGCAGTTGTTTCCATCTACACTTCTGCTGTTAACAAAGTCTACAGCGTTAAGCTTCAAGGCTCAAGCTACAAGAATCAAGTATGGTGCATTCAGATCTTACCTTCGATCTCATATGGACCACTACAACTGAGCACACGCATGCCGCACTGCCGCGAAGCAGCATAATCCACCATCCTATGTTTTGTAGATTCCTATCAAAGAATTCCACTTCAAAATTATCATCAACCCTTTTTTATTTATGTTGATTTTTTTTTTTTAAATTTTTATTTATGTTGATTATATGGCATATATACTAAATGTCCCAAATTTTCCGTGTGGAATTTCTACCAGAAATCATCTTTTAATATGAGATTTTGCATTGACAGCCAGAGTAGGTAGACATTGCATCCAAAGAATGAACAAAAATGCTAGAGCTCTTAAAAGGTAACCGCAAAATCGAGCATGCATGAATTGATCTATGTGCTGCGCAAAAACGAACTATATGGCATTTTATAATGGAACCTGAAAAGAGATTTCGGACAAAATTTTGGTGCTCGAGCTTTGCTCTGAAAGAAGTACATTTTATTTGGTGCATAATAGAGAGGGTACACCGATTCAACTCTTTGTCCTACCAGTGATAATACACAAATTCCGTTGACGAGTGTGTCCACGTGTGCCTCTTATATGCCACTGGTGGCTGGAGGGCGCCTCGCAGCGACCCGCTCGAGAGACCAGTATTATTCTTCGTTTCTTGAGCGTCCTGTCTAGAAGGTTATTCAAAATCAAATATATGTACGATCCTCTCAGGCAGCGGATAACTTTAGAAAATTTGGATTACTGAATCACAATATGGGAAAGTTTCTATTACTAATCACCTCTTCCAAATAAGAAGAGTACATTCGATTAAAGGGTCTAAAATTAAGCTATTGCATCCTTGCATTTATAAGAAGTATTTTCGGATAATATTGTGAAAGTAGATTGAGACTATCATAGTGTGTATCAAGTATGAATATAGTCTTAATGTATTCATCTTCGGAGTGTTTTCACAAATTGCGAATCTTCGTTTTTACATATTTCAAAAGGCTAAGTTATACTTTTTTTATAAATACAACACTTCTAGAATGGATTGGAGGCTCACTGTATTTGTTCTAAGAGAGACAGTTAAATCCATATAGATTTAATATTTATGTATGTTCGGGAAGTCCAATATATGTTTCATGGAATGCCATATTATACTGTAAACTAAAAATTTGTAAAATGAATTGGACCAATTTCTGATATTTGGTCCACCTACAAAAATAGTGTATATGGTTAGTAATTCTTGAAAAGGCTAGAACTATTCACATGTTGGAAAAATTTTACCAAGTCTTGACATCAAACAACTCAGTAAGCATTCACAACGATTATTATCATAACCATTTATAAATGAATAAAGCTTTATTAATTTGTTAATTATTTTTATTTTTATGTAGAGATTCATGCCACCAATTTAGGTTTGTTAATTCCTTTAGATGCCCTTTTAAGCATATTAATGGCATGCTAATATGTTAGCTAGGATTGGAATCAAGGAAGCACAACACCAATTTAAACATGTTCATTAAAACATACTTAAACAACAAGCTCAAGCATGCTCTAGTTGTAATTAGGCCAGCAATCATACAAACATGCAAGACCAATAAATCTTAGCCAACCGTATGCGCAGCGACATATATGACTCATGCAATTCATTCATAAGCATCTTTGAAAGAGTTAAACGTTAATAGGATTGAATTTTGAGTATTCACGACAACGGCGTTTGTTTTATATTGATTTATTTGTGACATGAACTACGAAATCATATTTGATAGAAAAAATTATTTTTTATGTGATGCAAATATAACTTTGGGTAGTATTTACTCTACCCAAGCAGGAAAAGTAATCTCCCAAGACTGGTGGCTTGGTGACCACTCCCAAAATTGTCATGAGACGGATCAATGCTTGCTCCAGGACCCACCTTATGGCCAGTGGCGGACGTAGTTCCTAATCTGATCAGGGATTGCAGACGTACAATTTTATTTCATGCTATTTTTTAAAGTAGAACTACCAAATTATAAACTATTTGTGGTTATTAACACATAAAATCTAGCAAAACAATGATATAGAATATATATTACTATGTTATAAAGAATAAGTTATGATACATACCTAATAGCTTTGCTTCTCCAACGACGCTCCAAGCATATGAAAGCTTTTCCAATTTTCAACTTTACTTTCAACTTCTATTTTTGATAAAGTATAAAATATAGTACATTATCCTGCATTTATCCACAATTAAATTAACCCCCTCTCAATATAAGAGAATTTAAAGTGATAATACAATATTTCAATTATAAAAAAAGCTATATCTTTCTAAGTACATAGCTACCAAAAAAAAGCAAAAGTATACATATACTCATATACTTAGTCTATGCTTTACAAAATATCATTCACTTTACAAAATATCCCACCAATCATCTATCTAGTATCATCAGTCACCATCTAGTATCATCATTCACTTTACAAAATATGCCACAAATCATCTATCTAGCTAAATGAGGCTTTTTAAATTGAGCACGTCGTTTTTTCATCAAATCAAAATAATCTATGATTGAATCCACACTAAAACTTTGAGCAATGTCTTTTTCAATATATGTTATCAAATAATCTGCGAGAAAATCATCCTCCATCTTGTTATGCAAGTTTGTCTTTACAATCTTCATAACTGAAACGCTCCATTGTCGCTGTTAAAACTAAAAGTGTTAAGACAAGAAGAATCAATCTATCAACAAGATGATATAAGATTGATCTTCTTGTCTTTACTATTACTTCACATACCTCGGAAATTGTTGATAGATTTTGCAAATCAAGACATTGACCCATGTCAATATAAAAGTGCTCCAATTGAAACTTCAATTGTAATTTTCCTTGATCACTGAAATCTTGTGGATAGAACGTGTTCGCAAGTTAGACAATGTCTTCAATATTGAATGATATAAACCCATGTCTTGGATCCAATGATGTGCTAAGTAGAAGTAACTCCATAACATTTTCCTTGAACCTGCTATTCACTTCAAATAGTAGAGCATTAACAGCAGTAATAAATATATCAACTCTATAATGATATTCTATCGTAATATGATATCTTTGTTGACGTGATCGATCTCGTCCTCGTGTGTAAGTTCCACTCATATCAGGAATACCGATATCATGCCTAGTACAAAATATCTTCACATTCTCATATAAAGAATTCCATCCATCCGCTCTAAATTTTTGAAGAAGTGTTTTGGTTGTTGATATCAATTTCATTGCATTCACAATGTCTTGGGACTTACGTTGTAAAGCTTGACAAAGATCATTAGTTATTTCCAACAGTTCACACATGAGATGCAAAATGAACACAAATTCAAAAGATGTGAGTACATCATAAGCCCCATCAGCTTCACCCTTTTGTTTAGAAGTATTTCCATCATTGATTATGTCTTCCAAAACATATAAAGTTGCGTCATACATCATTACCAAACTCCGAACAGAACTTAAATGAGAGCCCCATCACGTATCACCTGCACGTTTTAATGTTCCAATTTGATTCTTTCCTCTACTGTTCTCCAACTCATCAACGGCAATCATCCCAGCTAACTTGTTTGCTTGAACGATCTTCAACTGATCATGATGTTTACAGGAGGAACCAACTAAATTAATGATGAGAAGTAAATATGATAAAAATTGATTAATCGGAATAATTTCTCCCAATGCCGCCACCAATGCTAATTGAAGCTGATGAGCAAAACAATGAATATAATATGCAGATGTACAATCATTTAAAATAAGTGCATGCAAACCATTCCATTCTCTATCCATATTACTAGCACCATCATAACCTTGGCCACGCATATCTTCTATTCGAAGACAATGTCGAGAAAAAACTTCATATATCTCATCTTTCAAATTAGATGATGTAGTTTCTTGTACATGTACTAAATCAAGGAAACACTCCCGTACAAGACCTTCTTTGTCTACAAATCTCAAGACAATGGCCATTTGCTGCTTTTTAGATACATCACGAGATTCATCAACAATAAAACAAAACTTTGCTTCACCAATTTTCTCTCGAATGCATCTTTTGATTCTATTTGAAAAAATAGATAAAATCTCCTTTTGAATCCTAGGTGATGTGAGGTCCGTGTTTGGTTTTGTTTTTAGTTTTGAGTTTATATTCATGATTTTCTTATGTACGTATGTTTTTGCATGCGACCTTAGTTTTCGTTTGCGTGTCGTTTTCGCTCGTGTAACCGCGTCTAGGGCGGGCTAGCCTGGTAGGAGACCCGTCGGTGTGAGGGCGCGTTTCGAGTCGAGTCGACCGAGTGCTGAAATCTATTCTATTTTTGCTGATTTCAGGATTATCGGTCGACCGATTCCTGTTTCGGTCGACCGATCGTGTTACGTAGAGTAGGTGAGGACTTGTTATTTGTGTGGTTTTGGAATTTTTCTCTCATTCCCACCTGCGAGCTCGTGCTATGAGAGCCCTAGGTAAGCCCCTTAGGTCCTCATCTCCTTTTCATTGATTTTTTCGTAAATTAACCTTGATTTCCTCACTCTCCCGGTTCTCCTTTACGCGTAGATACCGATTTCTTGCGTTTCGGCGGAGTGTTGCGGTAAGGGCTGCGGGAATTCCTTAAATCTTGAGGTGAGCGGTTTACACCGATTGTGTTTGTGGTATGCTTGGAATGCTAGCATGTTTGTGGTGTAAATTATGTGCTTAGTATGATATGTACATGCTATTCATGCTTAGCCGGGTTATAAATCCTAGTGGATTGATTTTGTTGTTTATGAGATCATGATTTATATGTTATATGATGCTCATATGTTAATGGTATGCTAACCAATTGAACGATACTTCATGAATAAGTACATGTGATGTAGCCAATGTTATGAATATTGTGTGGTTGCTACTATGTGATGATGATGTTTATGCTAAATGTAGTGTGACAATACGATTATGTGTGAATGTAGAGTAAAGGACTCTAAAGACATTCGATATGTGTGACCTTGGCTTAATCCAAAGCGGATGCTATGTATGCTTTGAGTTGTGAAAACCGAGCGGGGTAAAATACCTTGGTGACACTCGTATGATTTGGTGTGCTTGCCTATGGGGCCTTGTGATGTTTCGAAATTAGGTCGTTGAACCTCGAGTTACGTAGCCTAGAACAGTTGAAATGACACCCGGAGGGCTAGGGTTTGGGGATGGGAAACAATTGGACCAATTAGAACATAAGCACAATTAATGAATGATACCTCTAGGGTGGTCGGTGAACGCGGTTTGAAGTCACTCATTATCCCGGGCGGCGGCTGCGAGTGCGAGGCTCGGTTGCATAACGCGTAAAGAGTCCGAGTAGCCCCCATTTTGCGCTGTGGGTCGCCATCACCGTAGGGTTCTGTAGTCGCGCGGAATGCCCGACGATGCGTACCAGGACCTTGGTAGCGTGGCGGATAGAGCTCACATTGAGAGGACTATATCGGGTTGCGATGATGGATTATAGGTTCCCTCGGTCTCGGGAGACAGTCTCTAGTGGGGTCGCTCTACCAGAACGAAAATATGAGAGGACTGATCTTGATTTGGGGTTAGTGAGACACGCTGACTTAACTAATAAAGCCATGCATAATTGGTTAGTTGGGTGGTACCTTGCCATGATTGCTAGAACTTTGGATGCGTATGTGATTTGATGACTTGCATCTTATGTGTGTGATTTGCTATTGATGTTGTGTTGTGGTGTCGCATTGGTGCTCCTGAGGGTGGACGCCAATGTGCCGCTCGATGAGTCTTTTGACTCAGTACTCTTGTTGCCTTCTTTTTCAGATCCGTGCGTGAAGGAAAAAGAGCTCACGCAGGCGGATAGGAAGTGAGGGCCTTTGGGGTATACTCAGAAGGTATACTTTTGGAATGGGCTAGGGTGTAGCATTCACCTAGTATATATATGTTAGCCCCACATGTATATAATTAATGTTATGTTGTAAAAGGAAGCGTTAACCTACACTTGTTGTATTTTGTATTTTGGAAATACTTTTAAAGTGTAAACTTGAAAAATGTTTGAGTTTAGGCTTTAAAAGTATGTTTGTGTATAAACAAAGGATTTATATATGAAAGGCGGATTTCTTACCAAAGTGTTGATTGATCTCCGAATTTGTTTTGATGATGCTAGCATGTGTATATATGTTGTTGCAAACATTCTCAAACAAGAAATTTGATGTTTGAATGATTTTGGTGAAAATGACTCATTGAGTTTTTATTTTTTGTATTTTCGGTTAAAATGAATTAGGCCACGATTCGTTGTCTCATAAGTATTTTGGATGAGCGGGAGCACGTGCGTATGTATCTAAAATAGATATGCGAGGGCCGGCAGGTGGTTCTCTCACAGTCCAGCTAGAATACGGAATTCGAGACCGTGGAGTAGTGAGGCCAATAAAAATCTGTTTCTGATATTTCCGGTCGACCGATATGATCTGCGGTCCACCGATGATTTAAATTTACTTTACCGCTGGTTCGTAAGAACTATCGGTCGACCAATATTGACCGGTCGACCGATAATAGCCTTTGGAATAGAATTCCAATTGATTTAAAAGAGTTTTGATTTAAGTTTTGGGTGTTTATTTGGGTTTAGTGGACATATCTAAGGTATGCGACACTTCCCAAATGTTTGTAAAAATACAGGTTGAGCCGAAATTTACAAATTTGTGTCGCAAGTTTACCGTTAAAATGTTTTGACGTTTCGGACCCTAGGTTGCTATGAATTTTCTTGTATCAATGGAGGAGATTGATAGATTAGGATCTATAGCAAGCTTTGCCGAACCTCGCGGTGAAGTTCACCTCTTCCGTGAACGGCACCCGGGCTCGAAAGTCCAAGACTTGGCTCAAGCTTCTTAAATTGTTTTAAACCGTTCTTTAAGCTTTTCCAAACTTATTTAAAGCCATAAAATTTCGTTTCGACCCGCCGGAGCTCCATCTGTTTCCGCTGCTTATTTTGGGCTCCCGGCGGATCGCCCCCGCCCCTCTCCCATCGCAGCCGCGCCCCGGGGGTGCGGGTCGTGACAGGTGAGACATAAGATGCATTCTGAGGAGTATTTTCCAAAACAACCATAGCTATGCATTGTTATAAAAAACCAATAATGTAACCAATTGAAGAAAATTACCCAGATTCCTTGAATCCAAACTTTCATCATGGCCTCTAAAAGCACAAGATTGAAAAGTGAGCCATTTTGCCACATCAATTGACGCTTTGAGTCGTAGACGATTTTTCTCCACTTGTTCGGAAGTTTGCTTTTCAATAACTTTGTCAATATGTTGTAATGGATTCATAAGATCATGACAATATTTTACCGCTTTCTTATGCAAGGTATTTGGATACTTTCCAATGTGACTTAAAAATGCACAATTCGATCAATCATTAATCTTTTTCCATGATTGAAATCCGTCAACTGTGAAAGCATTTGCTGTATGGCGTGCCAACGGCTTGTTAAAGAGAAAGCATGGAAGACAAATGCAGCATTCTTGTAGGGAGAGAATTCTAACCAATCTGGAAATAACTTGTACCATGAGGCAAGAAATTGGCGTCCATTTTTGTCTACATACTTTGGCTCATTGGGTGGAATAGGTTGATATGGACCGGCCAGTATATAAGCTCGACGAACTTCATCCTGTTGATTGGCCGGATAGTCTATATAGGTTTTCGCAACCCAGGATCAAACTCTAAAGTAGTTATATCGAATTTCTGATGTTCTACTCTAGGCACCTTCTTAGGAGGTTGATTACTTGAAGATGAGTCTAAGTTGGGAATCGAAGATTGTGTATTAGAAGCTTGAACATCAGGAGTGCTATCATTCTCAGACTCTTGATGAGATGCTTCGGCATTAAGAGAAGAAGCTTCTAAAGATGAACTGATAAAACCATGAGCATCTCTTTTCTTAAAAAAAGATTCAATTGTTTTCTTTACCATTTTTTATCTAATTTATGAGACGACCTGAAAAATCATTCCAATATAATTTAATAAAACTAAAATCATTCAACAAAACAAAATAAGCCATAAATATCTAATTCCAATTTCTTAAAATCTACACTGAAATAGCAACTATAGCTGCAGCTACTGTTTATCAACTTTGATAAAACTATAGTATTTCCAAATCCAATCACACTTAAAAGTTAAATCCAATTATAAATTCACTATTTCACAGTTACATATAGATAATACAACTAAGCCAATGCATTATATCTAGGAATCTATACGATTACACATTTACACCCTGTTATGAACGCCGGAAATTAGCGATCATCAACGAAATATCCAGAAATCTAATCAGAAACAATTACTTCAAACACCCTAGTTGCAGGAGAAATTGAGAGGAAAAATTGTATTGACAAGAAGCGAAATTACAACTAGAAATCAACAAGTAAATACATGAACGTAAGAATGGAATTGAAATTGACTTTAGCTACAAGATTGCATGAAATGAAAGATATCAATTCTGAATATTCTTATTCTCTGTTTCCATGCTGGTCGCAAGCTCCTATTTAAAGAGTGGAAGATGACATCAAAATAACAAATTTGTCCCTCCCTGTACGTGACAGACACACACAAGCTTTAAACAAACCGCACGTGCCCGATCTGATGGTTGAAGTTGATCTGATAATCCATCATTCGGCTGAGATCTCACGATATCTCATCGCCATTTATTTAAGTCATGCAGCTGAGAATAATGGAACCAATACCTTGCTCCACTTAGCAACTCTGATGATCCTCCAATAGTGGTGATCCAGGTGGATTTGGAATGGAATTAGAAGGCCCGGCGCCGGATATAATGTTGGTTGGTGCCCGGCGCGCGCGGGCGCGCCCAGCTGGCGCCCGAGCGCGCGCCCGGGTCCGAGCCTAACCATTCTAAATGTTATTACCCTGGGTTAAATCCTCAATGAGCATCTTATCCTAGTTTAGGCAAGTGTTCTAGAGTCTAATTAGGTGTCTTTTTACTAATTACTTGTAATTAGAGTGTTTTATCTAGAGGAGCCATGTGTCATTAGTGAGGATAATTACCACTAATGCCATGGCCTCCTTTTTTGTAATCTTTTACAGCATTATCAATAAAGATAACCAAGTTTCTCCTACATCTTCTTCTACCTAAAATCTCTTGATATAGATTTTCATCCAACCGTTAGATCTTCAATCGGATTAAAGATCTTGGTAGATCGGGTCAAGTGCTTCACGTCAAGCAACCATTTTCGATCTTGGGATCAAGAGGTATCAGGCTAGATCGGAGTTTTTGAAAGAGCTGGACTGTTGGATTGGTGAAGAGTCATCAGATGGTGAAGTTGCGAGATGGAAAGGCAGACCAAGGTGATCTGAGCAACTGGCGACGTAGAGACTAGTTCCGTCAAGCGACTCAATGCATGGGGTATTCTTCGATGGAGATGAGTTGGCGGCCTTGAGCAGCAAGTGCCGAGCTTACCTTGTTGTGAAGACGGTGCCATGAAGTCCGGGGATGATTGATGGTACGCATACCGAGCCAAGAGTCCAAGAGTTGCGAGAGCTAGTGCGCTTGTTGAGGAGCAGAAGAAATTTTCAGCTCAAGAAGAGCAAATATGCCAATGTTAGTCGCCCACAAGGTGTTCAATCCAATGAATTTCAGTTGCATAGAGAGTCCTCGATCTTTAGGAGATCGGGAAAGGAGCCTATGGAGGAGGAGAACGTTCGTGTGGCTCGAATGCAAATGAAACCAAACGACAATGGACCTGCACTATAGGGGGCTATCAAGGTAGAAGCGAAGTTTGATATTCCAGCTTTATGGAGGTGAGATAAATTGTGTGATAAAGTAGATGATGGTTAGACCAATTAAGAGGACTTTACTTTTCTTGTATGAATTCAATGATGTGCAACGTAAACCTTTGTGCGGGAGAAGGTTAGTTTCGCGATGCTCTAATTGGTGGAATGTATATATTCGTACTCAGATATTCGTAGTGACATGGGATGCATTCAAGGTTGCTCGTTAAGAAAGCAATTTATCCCGTTGGTTCTATGAAGAACCGGTGGAGCGTTGGCAATACTTTGCCAAGCTTACGAGTAACGGTGCAAGAGTATACGGACGGAATTCATGAAGCGTGCTCTTGTGCTTGCGTTCCAGTTTGGATGATCATAGACTTTTCGCAAGTATGTGGAATGGCCTTCAAGAGGATGTTCGGAGCAACCTCAGATGTACCATGTGGAAGACATCGATGATGCTTGCCAAAAGGGGACTATACTTGAGCGGACTTTGCACCCGAAGAAGTATCAAAAGAAGAAGGGCACACAAGCTGCGAATAAGAAGACGCAAAGTGGAGGAACTTCGAAGAAAGAAGCTGGAAATAATAGCCAACAAGATAAGGAGAAGGATAAAGAGAAAACCAAGAATGTGACGTGTACGCATTGTGACGTCAAAGGTTAATCTCCGTTGAGCAGCATGGCCACTAATTACTTCAAATCTTCACTGCCTCCATTGCCAATTTCGTGGCCTATGTATAAGCAGTGAACAATGGCACGTTGGATGAAAAGAAGCAGGTAGTTGATACAACTTCCCCAACTACTTGCAGTTAACTAGTTAACTGCTTATTTTAAAATTTTGAAACTCAGTGAAAACTGATCCAAACATGCTCAAATTTTATGTGCAGATACTCTCATGAGTTTATTTTCATATAAAATTGGTTTGAACGCATTCAGATATGTGTGTAAAATGTTATAAGCTCCGAACCAAGTCTTAGTCGGTCTGAGAGCAGGGTGACCTCGAGTTGGGTTTCTACATTTAATTGAGTACGTAATGACGATCCAATTTGTGTGAAGTTTTCTACTATGTTACACTTTTAATTTACCTTTCGTATCAAACTTTATAGCTCGTAATTTGGACATGTACAATCCGAGTTATCTTTAATTTAGTGACGACATGTCGGTTCTGGATTCATCATGAAGTTGGCTTCAAATCCGAATTTGCATTCTTAAGATGAACCCTAATTGATTGAAACGTTGGCTTTATCTGAATATCAGGCCCATGATATCTTTTTCTGGATTGGGTCGAGTAACGGAATGTTGGCAACACTGATTACTCAAACAAAAAAAAAAGGAGGGTTCTTTTTTTATTTTTTTCTTTTCAAATGCTAGGGGATGCAGAGAAGACCGACATACTGGATTGTGAGGTACTCTAGTGAAGTGGTAGACCATGATATGAATCATTGTCCAGAAAGAAGTTGCTAAGGAAGAGAGATACCATCCCACAAGGGCTTCACTAACTACTATAGACTGTTCAAATCCTTTTTGATCTTATTTGATTAGGGAATCATCCAAAAAGCTGCCCCAAACGGTGTTTTACTACTTCTTTTGACCATATGCCTCATGCCCCTTCTTCTTACCCCCCAAACCCACCCCCTCACCCCCCTCCCCCCCGCCCCCGCCCCCCCCCCCCCCCCCCCCCCCCACCCCCCCGACCCCCCCACCCCCCCCCCCCCGCCCTCCCGCACCCAACCCCACAGCCACCCCCCCCCCCCTCCCCCCCCCCCCCCCCCCCCCCCCCCCCCCCCCCCCCCCCCCCCCCCCCCCCCCCCACCCCCCCCCCCCCCCCCCCCCCCCCCCCCCCCCCCTCCTGCGCCAAAAAAAAAAAAAAAACCACCCCCCAAACCCCCCCCCCAAAAAAAAAAAAAGGGTTAGGACAAAGTTATGGATGTTAACAAGAAGAGAAATGCCATTAATTAGGAAGAGAAATGCCATTAATTAGGAAATCCTGATGATTTTGATATCATCTGAATCACATATTGTGGATTGGAAAATGTACTACAGATATCTCGAAGCACACCGTGTGACTCTGATTGCGTAAGTGCTCTAACCAGAAAGTCTAAAGTGTCATAGGAATTCGGTTTTCTTGCCTTTACCTACAATTGAAATTGAAACTTAAAGACAATATAACATGCATAATCGTGAAAGCACGAGTCGAGGGTAAAAAGGGTCTAATTCGAGTTCCCACGTCCCGGCTATTTCATAAGAAAGATAAAGCAACAGTAACATTTAGATGTGTGGGTCAATAAGGGGAGACAACAGCTTTGCATCTTATAAATGGATTAAGCTCATGGTTAGCGGTAGTTCTTTTCTTTTTCTTTATGTTTTTTTTTTTTTGTTTTAAAAAGTATTGCCTTCACTAAAATTAGGCTTGCACCAGTCTCGACTGATGTATGGAAAGATAGAGTACAGCAACATGTGGAGCCCCAAGAAAAATTATATTAGGGTGGGACATCACAGATACAGAATATTAAAAATACAACAAGTAATACGTCATACGTAGACCGAAAGTACATTGGAGTCCATATTCGTTGAAGAAGCGGATCTTGCAGCGAATGGATCGGGATAATGTCTGTGCAGCCGAAGCAGCACCTGAGAATCTTATGTTCTCGACGACCTTTGTAGAGGCATGTCTTAAAATATGAGGAAGGAACGTTACTAACAAAGAGTAAAAATTTTGTAATCCGTGATTGAGACTCGGTCATTTCGCTCAAGCCAAATAGACCAGAAGAGAGAGCAACAAAATTGTAGTCTCAAGCTAAACGAATCTCCTGAGGAGTAATATGACCTCTCCAGGTGGTCCAGAGATCGTGAAAAGAGGAAGGTAAAATTAAACCTGCCAGTCGAAGGTGCTGGAGGAGCTGTTTCTATATGCTTTAGCAATGGTGCTTAGGAGCTGTTTGGTTTGCAGCAGTTAGGCTTCAACTGTAATTTTGAAAACCTGAGTTGGAAATCGCGTGTTTGGTTTACCGCGGTTGGTTTTGACTGTAGTTTGAACTGCTGCAGTTGAAGCCAAAATGGGCGGTTCGAACTACGCTATTAAAGTCCCTAGTTGCAAATCTATGACGTGTCGCGTAGTTGCAAATCCTAACCTGTGGTTGCAACTTCGATTTTCACTCCTCCGAGAACTCTAAATAAAATCGAAAAAAAATCCAAAAAAAATCAAAAAATTCTGAAAAAAACAAATTTCATTCGGCAACAAAATTTAGTTTTTTTAAATATTTTTTCGCAAATTTAAAGCATCTCTAGATGTTTTTAAAAAATGTTCAAATATTTTTGAGTCACCAAACGATGTAAAACCAAACACCAGATTTTTCAACTGTAGGACTCAACTGTATCAAACGAAATAGCAACCTTTTAACTGCAGTAATTTGAACTGCGCCTAATCAAACAGACCTACCGCATTATGAAAACAAAAATTACAATTCTCAGCACTTCTAACTATTGTATTTGGAGCTCCGATTTTCAGCTGCATCAAACCAAGCAGCCGTTAATATCACCCCATTTCCACATTACCATGTTATGTTCTTGTGATCTCCATGCTATCTGGACAGACTGGATTGAGTTACATATTTGTTTTAATTCATTTAATTACAGGAACCTATCAAATCCATAATGGCGTCAATCCATGTTCTACTAACCGATTTCCATGTTCCACTACTACGCCAATGCAATTAGCAGGTAAAGATTTTCCACAGACAAGAATTACGACTTACACACCGTTACATGCCGCAGGACTTGAGCTAAAAATTTATTACTTGGGCGTTAGGTGACTAAGCAATCCCTCTGTCCGCAGAGGATGAACGACTGTATTGAGTTAAAGATTGTTACTGGTGGCTTATGGTGTGAGCGCAATGGTCAAATGCAAGAAATATTTACTTCATTTTTTGTGTATTTTCATTCAAGCCTTATCGTCGGTGTAAATATACAATATTTAATTTAATAATAATGCTTTATTTTAAAGACACATCAACCAGGACTGTATCAAGAAATTTCGGATGTACCAAAGTTGTACCCATAACTAGACAGATAAGAGGGAGGTCACGGGTTGAGGTACTGGACGGACAATGTTGGCATAGTTTTCGGATGTCCGGGTCGAGGGAGGTCACTATATGTGAGGTTTCACTCCATCTCAAATACCAAAAATAAATAATAATAATAATAATAAAAGAAGTAAAAAAAAAATATATAATCACGCACATGTCTAGAAAAATATAAGGGATAAGTGTATATCTGCTCTTAAAGTTTCACTCTTGTATTTCAGCCTCTGAAAACACATTTCTGCGCTGTTGATTTTAGGGAGGGATAATATGCAGTTATCCTAAAATATAATGTACAACTACTTTTCGTGTATTAAAGTATAGGTTTCTAGTCGGAAGTTTCCCCAAACTATTTTGGGCGTTTCCGTAAAACTCCTGCACTGCAATTTAATAAGAGAGCTGGTTTTCGGCACGAACAACGGCGCGGACAAAAATACGAAAAGTGAAAAATACGTTTCCCAAGTAGGAAACGCGCTCTGAACCGCGCTCCAAAACGCGTTTGCTGCTTTTCCGTATTTTTGTTCGCGCCGTTGTCCGTGCGCTCAACCATTTTTCATTTAATAAACCCCTATTCTATAAAAAAAAAACCTTACATTATCGGCCCAACACACATATAAATAATATTTTAAAAAATTAAATATGGTCAAAATGTATTTTAATATATTCTACAACTTTTGTATTTTATTTTTTTATTTAGAAATATTACTTTTTTAAAACAAAATTGAATACACAATTTATAGAATACACAAAACTCTAATTCTCGTATCAAAGTTTTTTAAAACTATTATATAAATACATAAGCATTTTATACTAAACAATAATTATAGATAAAAGCTGTGACTAATTTAGAAGGACTGTACAAAAATAGGGATAGATATATAACTATTGAATTTTGCTATGCTCATCCAAAAATTAAGTAATAAATTACATAATATACATGATAATATCAGGACCACATATCACAAAGAGTATAGTTATAATTTTGATAACTTATGCGGATCACAAGGTAAATATACAGATCACGCGATAAATATACAATGGAGATTAGTTATGTATAGTTTAATACGTGATTTATTAAGGGTGAATAGTTTGTTCCATAATTTATTCGATTATTTAGCCGTTGTGTACTGAACCGACAGCCTAGGCC
>MJHO01000421.1:42958-56930 GCA_002076135.1 Xerophyta viscosa | reverse complement strand
AATCACTTACGGACGTTAAGAGCTCGTTGGCTAGTGATTAAGAAACTAAGGGAGTTGAGCGGAGCTGGATGGGATGAGGAAAGGAAAATGATTATACTAGGAGATCAGAAATACCAAGCATATATTCAGGTATACAAAGTAGACACTTTTTGGAGTGTTGTTACTTGTCAAACATGATGGATACTTAATATACTGTGTATATTTGCAGGCTAACCCAAAGGACGAGCCATTCCTAAACAAGCACATTGAGATTATTTTGATTTGAGTTGGGGTATATATGTGGGAATGACCAACTACGGGTGTCTTTGCGTGTAATATGAATTGACTTCAAAACACCTGACATCGGTTTGATGATGGCTCACCCCATCGTATGTCAATGTTTGGGACAAAGGACATCGAGCTCAATGATGCCACCTTCCCAATCAAATGCAAATATTTTTGGCAATTATCCGAATGTCCAGGCAAGCCCAAGTGAATGCTCAAACCCGCCTCTTCAAGCCGAGTGGCGGATGCAAACTGGTCGTGAGAGTGATGACCTGCTTGCTGAGGCCTTCGCAGTGTTTAGCTCAAAAATCGATAGTGTGTGTGACGCTCTCCGTCACGACAATAGCACCGCATTTGGAGATAAACTCTTTGCGTCGGTAATGGAGTTTAAGGAAGTATATGCTTTGCGTGACTTGATTCGTGCTTATGATCATATGATGGAAAACACCGTCACTGCAAAGTCGTTCCTCTCAAAGGATAGAGAATGTAGGGAGATATTGGCTCGAGGACTTCTTTGCTGGACATTAAGTAGGCACTTTATATATTATCTACGTCTTGAGGCTTCGTATCGATATTCTGTAAACCATAACAAAATTCAAACACGTGATGTTGTGCTTGTTTACAATGATCGTATATCATGGTAGTTGTATTTTATCGCTTAACTTGTTATATGATGCTATCAGGTTTGAGATGCCATACTATGTTGTTTATTGTGACGGAAAAGCCGGGGATTTTATGACCAACATGGCAATGAATAGCATGAGCAAGTCTTTTGTTTTTCACGTGCCTGTTTCAAGAAAATTTGGAACAAGGGAAGCAGCGGTTGAACCACCCCCAATTTTATTGCCTATATAGCTTCAACCCAAAGCACGAGGAGTTGGATGAAGAGGTTGCAACTTTATGAAGGATAATCAAGCGCCTTAAAATATATCTTGTTATATCCGTAATTATCATTTGTATTGTACTGTTTGTTGCATATGACAACATTAGTTAAGACCTTCTACTTATTGACTCGTTGATATTCGGTGTTGCAGGTTATGAATAATAAAATGCTCTATTGATAAAAGTCCAAATTACAGCTGAGAAAGTACTTATGTCATGGTGTATTAGTTGCTTACAATGTTTATTGTATTTATTTGTGCTGGTTTGGGATGGTATGGATAGTGGATATGATGCAGGCTGTGTCTTTGCTGGTTTGCTTGGTTTCATAATGCTGCATGCTGTTCTGTGCTGTAGTAGGACTGCACTTGTATTTGCTTGGTGGACTGCATCTATGTTCTGTGTATGTGTTGTGCCTAGATGTGTTCTGGGCTGCTGATTTGCGTTGGTCTTAACACTACAGGCTGTATGTGATGTTGTGGGTGAGCATTTGTATGCATTGCTCTGTATATGACTCATGTGCCTAGATGTGTTATGGTCTGCTGGTTTGCATTTATCTTAACAATACAGGTTGTATGCGATGTTGTGGGAGAGCATTTGTGGCACTGCTCTGTATATGTGTTGTCCAATATATGTGTTCTGGTTGTTGCTTGGCTGCTGGTGCTGTAGTTGTGACGTCCTAGAACTGCTGCTGTGTTGTGGCAAGGTGATTGCTATGAGAGCTTGTGCAGTCCCAGAACAGCTGCTGATGCTTTACTGCAATGTGGGTATATTTTCTGTGTAGTGATATGGGGTTCAGTTTTGCAGTTTTGCAGGGTGGTGCTGCAGGAGGTAATTTGTGTAGTTGTGCTTGGCATTTGGGACTAATCCTGGGACTGTTGCATGTGTTATTTAAATGTGTCTATGTACTGGGATTGTGCAAGCTGGCGGCCGGCTTGTACTGTGTATATATTTAGTGTTGTTTTGTGGGGTATATGTTGCTCGACTGCTCTGTGCAGTGTTGTGGGACTGTTGTATGTGTGTTGTTATTATGAGACTGCAGTTGTGAGGATGTTGCAAGAAAATTTAAATCATGTATGTGTATGTGCTGGGACTGCTACTTATATGGGACTGCAGTGATTGTGTATGCAGTTTCAGAGAATTTGCAACAATTCTGGGACTGCTGCAGTGCTGAAAATGTGCAATTATTTGGCAGTTATATGTGCTTTGACTGCAATGCAGAGAATGTATGAAGTTGGAGGTACGATTGTGTAGTTATGTTCGGCTTTGAATTGCAGTGCCACCACTGCTTCATGTGCAGCTGTATTGTGCTTAACAGTTGGTACTGTGTTTGAGGTGCATGTGCTGCTAAAGTTTGAACAAGTGTTGTGCTGTTGAACCAAGTAAACCAACAAGTGCAAGCCTGTTTTGTGCATGTTTGAGATCTGTTCGCAAGTCTGTTTTGATATCGACTGCATATTCTGCATGAACTCTATACTACACAAGTTTTTAGTTGGTTTATTTTTAGATATCTTATATTATGCCAGTACTGTGACTAGTAACCGTGCCGTCTATTAATCGGACAGTGGTCAATTCCATAATTGGATTCAGTGCTGTATGATAGATAGATTAGGTTTCGGTGACGTCTACATACTAGGCACAATACCGTAAGATACCTAAAAATTAACCACATGCAAGTGACACATAAGTACTTTCGATGATAATTTCTGTGAAACTTCTTATATTTTTGGACAACTGAGAGCAAAAAATGGCAACATTTCAAGGTATGGGGGCGCTTGCGGAATACCAGATGAGGCAACACAGATTTGCAGCATAGCCGAATATAAAAGCCAATTATATGTGGGAAGTAATCGTTTGTTTATTTATTATTTACGAATTTATTTGTAAACATTTTGTAAGTCGTATATTTTTTTAAATACATGTGTAACATCAATGACATTGAAAATAAAGTGTAAATGATATTTGTTTTCAATATTATTTGTTCAAGTTTTTTTTTTTTTTTTTTTTTGTGCAAATTTTACATTTATTATATTTACATTTTATGATATTATATATATCATACTTTATATCATTAATATATATATATATAAATATATATATATATATATATTATAAGAGCTTCAAATATTACATAACCAACCACCCAACAAAAATAAAAAAAAAAATAAATAAATCAAATAAAAGAAATAAAGGGTAACTAGTAATTGGCATTTTTTATTAAATATATCATTTAACATAACATTATATATAATACAATTTATTATAAAAGAATATTAAAAAAATATATTTTTGGGAGGTAACTATACCACGAGTTATCATATTCGCACAACTGTATCAAACCAAACACCATATTTGAAACTGCAGGACTCAACTGTATAAAACCAAACAGTAACGTTCCAACTGCAGTAGTTTGAACTGCGCCTAACCAAACACACCTGCTGTATTTCGAAATTAGAAAATTACAACTTACAGCACTTCTAACTGCTGTATTTCGAACTACATCTCTCAACTGCATCAAACCAAACAGCCCCTTAATAGAATTGAAAAATATGATAAAATTATTTTTTTAAAATTTAGTCATCTACAAATTTAATTGCGATTTAGGAATATCAATTTCTCAATTACTATATTAATAAATATTATGCACTATTACATTTAAATTGTATAATGTTTTTATTTATTTGTTATGTCATCTGAATAATTTTATTTTTAATTATATAGTATTTGATATATTAATTCTTAGTTTCGTATATAGCATGGATTAAGAACTAGTATCGATATGTTACAAAAGAGCAATTCGAGAATACATAAAGTTTTTTTTTTTCTAAAGGAAACTGCTCTAATTCGGTATCTGACTCTACCGAGTATGAGAGTATCTAGGGCCGATATTCAGGCAAAGTCCTCCGTCGCACGTGAGAAGGCACATATATGCGTTACTGTCAGAACTCTTCCAATTGGAACCTCAACGTAATAGGACGGAGATTCGAAGTCGGACGAAAATAGTTCTAGAGCCATCCGTGACTCCTGTGAGAATACATAAAGTCCATAAAGTTTTGTATTAAGATAATTTCGAAAAACGTTTTTCGAAAAAAAGTGCGTTTTTTGAAAAAACGCTTTTTTCTTTGTGAGTCAGCATGGAAGAGCGTTTTTTCAAAAAACGCTGTTCCTACGTAGCGCGACGGATCTTAGTTTGTCAAATAAATTTTTAATAATTTTTTATTAAAAAAGTAATATTTTAAAAAAAATTCTAATATATTCTGTATAAATATAGTTTGGAATAATTATATATTAGCTCCTACTTTTCGTACCGTTTTTCTAAATAAGTTCCTATACTTTCTGATAAATTTTAAATAAAATTGATTAATTAATTAATTATATATATATATATATTAAAAAAATGATTAGTAAAAGAAAATTGTAATATCTCTATAAAATAATTTCATAATGTTTGTACCTTTTGAGGATAACTATAAATCAACTTCTAAATTTTTTCTACTCATACAAATCAATTTCTAAATTTTTTAATTATTTTTTAAACTTACAAAAAAAATTTCTCTCTCGATATTAGTGCTGGAGCCATTTTAACCATTATATAAATATTTTAAAAAAAAATTAATATAAAAATTGTAGATTTTGAGATCTACAACTTTTATACTAAATATTTTTTAAAAAATATTTCTAAATAAGCATTTGAGACTTCAAAATATTAGTAAATTTTAATTAATGTATTAATCTACTGAACTTTGGAGTCTCAAAATAACTATTTATAAATATTTTTTGTAAAAAATTTTTAACATGAAATATAAATCGTATCAAAATTAGTAACTTTCATGTTAAATAGTTTAAAAAAAAAAAATTTCTAAATAATATATTTCATATTGTCAAAATTAATAAATAAAATAAAAAATTTATTCACAAATTTAAAATAAGGGTAGGACTGTTATGTAAGTCTTTTTTTTCGTTTTAACAAAACACATGTGCCTTTCTAACGAAAGGACGGAATTAGTTACTAGTCAAATATAAGAACTTTATTATAAAAAAGAACTACAGTGACGTCAAAAAGAAAACTTTGCTGACGACCTTTGCTGTCGTCATATATGACCAATTATTGGAGTCAAACGAGTCGGTCGGATCCGGATCGCCTGCAACCCTCCCCTGCGCCCATCCGCTGCACCCTAATCCGTGCCGTCCATCATACTTAACACCTATCTCGAGACACCGTCTAAAATTTTCGTCAGCTTATTTGACCTATTTTTAAGTATTTTTTTGAAAAACTTTGAACTTTAATGTTATAGATTTTAATGTGATCTACAATTTTATAGTTGAATATTTTTTGAAAAAATATCAAATATTTTGTCAAAATGATGATCAAAATTATAATCATCATTTTGCATACTGATAGCATTTTTTTAAAAAAAATTCAACTACAAAAGTGTAAATCATACTTAAAATAAAACATTGAGTCACATTCTCTTATAAAAAATGCTTTGTAAAAAGTTAGGTTCAAATAAGTTGCCGAAAATTATATAAATACTGGACGTTATACAAATTTACGGCAACTCATTTGACGTATTTTTAAGTATTTTTACAAAAAAATTTGAACTACAAAGTTATAGACATTAATATAACCTATAATTTTGTAGTTGAATATTTTTCGAAAAAATACTAATGATTATACCAAAATAATAATCAAAGTTTTGATTATTATTTTGGCATAGTGTTTAGTATTTTTTTGAAAAATATTCAACTACAAAATTGTAGATCAAATTAAAATCTATAATATTATAGTTCAAAGTTTTTCAAAGAAATACTTAAAAATAGGTCAAATAAGCTGATGAAAATTTTAGACGGTGTCTCGAGATAGGTGTTAAGTATGATGGACGGCACGGATTATGGGTGCAGCGGATGGGCGCAGGGGAGGGTTGCAGGCGATCCGGATCCGAGTCAAACTGGGTCGCCCATTTACCCATAGTTAGATAATGAAAGGAACTCTCCAACGTTGTAAAGAAAGTACCTCTCCATAATTCTGGATCAGAACGGTATGATGTATCTACACGAAATAAATTCAAAACTTATGAATGCTAAATAAAAAATAGATAATATTAATTAAAATTTTAGCTAAAATTATAAATACGTGGCAGTTGAATAGAACGTCAGTATTTCACTTCTGAGTTGAGACATACATATCAAGAGCGAAAGTTATTTTTTAATCGTATTCTGACATTATACGGACTGAAAATTATAATTAAAAAATAGTATTTTTAGTAATATCAGCGATTTATATATCGAAAAAAAATTATTTCGTTATTAAAAAATAAATTATTATTCCTTCACTATTCAAAATGGGACTTTTGGTAGTAGGATCGTTATACTGCTTATAATTTTAATAGTGATTTTGATAACAATAAATTAATAGCAAAATTATTTTTAACAAATTTATTGAAGAACGGTCTATTTTAGATATTTGGTATAATGTATTACATAAATTGTGAAGAATAAATCGATGCCTACGAACACTATTATGTAAATGAATCCGAAAATTGATAGAAAAGAGGTAAGTAAACAATTGCTAGGCAAGCCAAAGCCGATACTTTTATGAATATGAACGATTAATATAAAAGGAAAAAACTACTCAACCCCAACAAATTATTCAATAAATCATACATAATTAATTTCTACCATACATATACCTCATGATCTGTACAATTCACTCGTGATCCGCAAAAAATATTAAAATTATATATATATCCCTTCGTGATGTATGGTCCTGATTGTGTTATATTAGCATGTGTGATTTTTTGGAGGTGCATAATAAAGCTCAATATAAAATGGACCGGTAATAGGATAGGAATGTGTACAATAATTTCCTAGAAAGTTCTAATAAGTGGTTTTCTATGGGAGTCAACATTACATTTTTTGGGTTCATACTGAACAAGTCTACACTACTTATTAAATCAGTGTGAAAATGGAGAGCATAATAATGAAGTTACCAAGAATATTCGTTGAACAGGAAGCTGTTTCTTCCCCTATAAATTGCACCCCAAGACCTCCCATGGACTCATCAAACTGAGCTCCTCAAGAAGATGGCAGCTTTTCTCAGGCTTTGGCTTCTCCTTGTTCTTCTTCCCTTGTTCATCCTCAAAATAGGTCTGTTGCTCATCATTACTGCACTATTTTGACAAGTTCTCATTTTTCACAAATAAATAAATAAAGAAATAAAATAAGAGGAAGAAGTTTGCTTTCGGCTCACGCGAATATTTTTTTTCTGGAGATTTTGTGCTTTTATGCTCCTCGCTAATTGATTTTTATAGTTTTGTGTCGCTCAATGGTTTTGGCTTTTTTGTACCCTTGCCATATGAAATGATAAAAATATTCTCAGCTTTTATTTTGAAAACACTCGAACACTCGCGAACGCACGCGAATACCATAAACGTCAACAAACACATGCGAACATCCATGAACATTATAGCATTTTTGCATATTTTTGGTGCTCGTAGAGTGTTCATAGATATTCGTGATTATTCGCAGTTGTTCGTGAGTGTTTGTAGGTATTCGTAGGTATTTTCATAATAAAAAGCGGAGGATATTTTTATCATTGCACATAGTAAAGAGGGTGCAAAAATATCAAAACTAATTAGGAAGCATAAAAATACAAAAATCAATTAGCAAAGGGCATAAAAATACAAATCACCCTTCTTTTATTCATTTTATTTATTCATGATAACCCCATGCTAAATTTGCGAATAATTTATATTTTTGTTATCCTCTTTTTATGTTATCCCTGTATACCTAATCTATGTATATGTTCTATGTATTTAATCAAAGGGAGTGCACAACATTGTGACCTTACAAGCATTGTGGTAACAACAAATACGGTCGCAATGAAGCCCGGATCCGACGTAGTCTTTGAAGTCCAGGTGACAAACCGATGCGCTTGCCCGGTGAGGCAAGTCATGCTAAACCCCGTCGGTTTCATAACCTCCATGCCGATTGATCCAAAGCAATTTCGGTCGGTCGGAACCTACTACCTCATCAATGACGGCATGCCGATTCCGAGCTACTATACCTTCAAGTTCCGTTATGCGTGGAATCACTGGTGGATGATGTATCCCGCGCGCTTCAACGTTGCTTGTTGATGGATAATAAAATCGATATTGTCGCGGTCTGAACCTTACGAAGGATGCTAGTAATGTCTCTTATTAAAATGTAGAATGCAACTGTGCTCTTATATATGTTTCTCAAGGAATAAGTTATTCTTCAGTTCGTTTAATTACTCAATTTTAAATCCGTGCTCAAACTCGTAAGTTCAAGCCGAGCTTAAACGAATTCTAATTTGAATCCAAGGTTGTTTATGGCCTATTGGTATCGTCTTTGTGAAGTTTTGGTCAACTTAAGTTTGTAAATGAGTTGACTTTGACTGCACAAAAAGGAAGACTTTCATGCTTACATTCTTCAGTTGACCCTTGACTCTGGAGTCTTCCGGAAGCAGTGTGTTTCTGTACAAAGAGGAAAACTTTTATGTTAAAATTTTTAAAATATTATTAGGCTGATTTGCGCGAGTTTGGAAAACTGGAGGCTGATACGGTAAAGCCTCAAACTTTTATGTTGAATTTTTTAAAATATTATTATTTTAATAATAATATTATAAAACTTTGTTAAATTAGAGGTCGTTGCGCACGTAGCAACAACTTTTTTTTAAAAACGCACTTTCTGCACAAAGGAATGACCTTTCTTTAAAAAAATCGCTTTTTGTAAAACGACTTTTCTTAAAATATTTTATCTGTCATTTTCGAGATTTCAAAATAATTATCTAGAAATACTTTCTTTAAAAAAAATTTCAATATAAAAGTTATAGATCTTATTAACACTTACAATGTTAATTTTAAAAAAAATTTCAACAAATATTTCTAAATAATTATTTTGGAGTGTCAAACATAGCAGATAAAGACAATGATTTAAAATGTAAAAAAGACGGTCAATCTATAGCATAATTTTCTATAAGGACTGATTTGTAATGTTTATTATATTTATAAAGATAAGGAGCATCTTTTGAATTATTTTGCACGTATTTTTTTAAGTTACGAAATCGCGTTTTTTGTAAAGACACTTTTGCAAAAAAGCACGCATTTTTTTTCATCCTCTTTCTATACCAACTGTACAGAAAATGTATTTTTTGGAAAGATGATGTTGCTGCGTGGTATCTATATGGCATATATCTTAATTTGACAAATAATTTTTTTAATATTATTTAATAAACTTTTTTTAAATAATAATATTTAAAAAAGTGCCTTTATGTCTACATTTGCAGTTGACTCTTGACTCTAGAGTCTTCTGGAAGCAGTGTGTTTCTGTCCAAGTTGCATAATTCTATGCTGGACGAGTATTGGACATTTTATCTTTTCATATCGCTATTGTCAAGCCCTCCGCCCGTGGGTCATTCGTCAAAATATTTTTTTTTAATTTAAAATAGTCAAAATATATGCATTAACTTAGCAAAATTTGTATCACATACGCTTTCGATATGAATTAGTATAAAAAATATCTATAAATATTTTTTAAAATGCATACATAAAATTATAGATTTTATAAGATTTATAATTTTAATATTCAAATTTTTTTTAAAAAAAACTTATGATTAGATATTTAAAAATAGTGGAAAAACTACTTAATATTTTGGAGCTCCAAAATATCTATTTAAAAATATTTAAAAAAGAATTAACATTAAAATTATATCTCTTATTAAAATTTATCATTTCTATATTAAAAATTTTCAAAAAAAATAAAAAATAAAAAATACTCCTACATATTTTTTTTAATTATTTATGTCATTTCATACAATTAAAGTGATATTTATATCTGATCTAGATCGTATTCGACTAAGTAACTTAGCTCTCAAAACGATCTAATAGGATCTTATTTCGGTTCTTGGATCTAAGGATTGGGTGAGGAGGAAAAGAGTTTTAAGAGCTTGGCTTGGTGTAATAGAAACTATACTTGGAAAATGAATATTTGAATAGTATGGAAATAGTTTAGAGAACTTCTTGATTACACTCAACTCTTGATAGCTACAAATGAGAACGCCCCTCTATTTATAGTGAACTTAGGTATAATGGACGGCCTAGATCGAGCCAAGTGTATGGCTCGGATTGGACTCTAGAGTATTCTTTCTTGTTGGCCAAGCAACCTTGATATTTACAAAAGTCAAGGGAATTCTAGAGTATTCTCACTTATTAGATATCACCAAAAGCAAGAGTATTCTAGAATATTCCCACTATTTGGATATTTAGCAAAATCAAAAAAATTCTAAAGTATTCCTAAGGTTGGGCTTTAGCCTTGACCTAGCTACGGCCCACAAGTATCCATACTCCATAGCTCATAACGCCAGATCCTCCTGAATCAATACTCCCCCCTTACATGTGTAGATGAGGAAAAGCAAGCTTCGCTGCTTCCTTTGTATACCACTTGGCCTTGAATGGAAGTTGTCCTTTTGCTCCAATGCGGAACCTCTCATGCGCACCTTGACGAGTTTAATCACCTTCTTCTCCACAAGAGTGTCTTGGACTAATGGTGATTCTTCGGCCATTTCAAGCTCATCCATAGAAGGTAAGACCATTGAGGTATCATCATCCTCATCAAGAAGTGAAGGCTCGAAGAGTTTTAAGTTCTCGGCGTTGATGACAGAATACATCTGCATATATGGAGGTAAGTCAAGCTGAAAAGCATTATCTCCATACCTTTTCAGAATTTTGAAGGGACCATAACGGATATGCTTGATCTTCCGTGTTTTTCCCTTAAGTCTCTCTTTGCCAAGATGTAACCATACTAGCTCTCCTTTCTTGAGTGTGCAAGGCACTCGATGTTTATCATGTCGAGTCTTATATTTCTGTTATGACTTGATGAGTTGTGTCTCCACTTGTTCATAGACCTTGCGAATATTCTCTAAGAAACGATGAGCCTTGGCAACTTCATTGGCTTCTTTTGAAGTATCGGTCTCCATGATGAAACTCATGTCAAAGGATCTTGTGGTAAGATATCCCAAGCATACCTCAAATGGTGACTTACCGGTAGAACCATGGACTGCTCTATTGAAAGCGAACTGAAGGTAAGGCAAGCTCTCATCCCAGGTAGTAGGATTCTTGGAGTTATATCCTCGTAGTAGATGTACAATAGTTCGGTTGGACAACTTCTGTTTGTCCATCTATAAGAGGGTGAAATGCTGTACTCCTCCTCAACTAGTGTCCATCATTGCCAAAGGGCCTTCAGAAGTGACTAAAGAATAACGACTATCTCAATCAACGGAGATAATAGATGATGGAAGTCCGAAGTTCTTCCAAACATGTGTAAAGAAGAGTCGTGCAGCATCCTCTCCCGTCACGGTCTTTTTGCATGGGATTAAGCAAATCATCTTGCTAAATCGATCAACCACAGCAAGAGATAGTCGTTCTTTTTAGTGCGCACGGTATCCTTCAATGAAGTCGATAGATAACTTTCCCAGGGTCGGCTAGCACTGGCAGAGGAGTATACAGTCCCTTGTTCCGGTTGGAAAGGTTTGAGGTGTTGCAAAGACTACATCTCTGAATATTCGCCCAACCATCATCTCATTTTGGGCCCATAGACACTCTTTCTAAAATTCTGTAATGTTTTCTCTACTCCAAAATGTCCAGCAACTCGGAAGTGTGTGCTTCTCGAATCCATTGTAGTCGATCTGCTGCCTTCGGTATATAAGCTGTCGATCTATATAATAATCAATCCTCCCTCTTGTAGGAACTAAGTTTTCCTTGAGAGAGCTCCTCCTTTAGCACCTTTTGGAAGTGTGAATCTTTCTGATAGAGTTCCTTATATTCTTCGTGCACCATAGGCTGAATTTCATAAGAACTGTCCTACAAGCTTGGGTTGTGGTGGTCGAGACAGCATGTCGGCTAAGTTATTCTGGGTGCCCTTTTTATACTTGATCACCAGGTTGAACTGTTGTAAATAGGACATCCATTTCATATGTCGAGCCTGCTGGAGTATTTGACTGAGTTTGCAGAAACTTCAAGGGCTGGTGATCAGTGTGTAGTATAGTTTCCTTTCCAAGGATATAGTGTCGCCAGTATTTTACTGCCTGATAAAGAGCATATAACTCTTTGTCATATATGGGAAAATTGAGTTGTGCTCCTTGAAGCATTTCCGAATGGTAGGCTATAGGCCTTCCATCTTGCATAAGAACTGAACCTATAGCGTAGGCTGAAGCATCGACAAGTTCTAATTGTCCTTGAAGGTTTGGTAAAGTAAGGACAGGAGCTTCTATAATAGCCTTCTTCAAATTTTGAAAGGCTTCTCTTTGCTTGGGACCATCGACATCAAGTTCTAATGGTCTTCAAATTTTGAAAGGCTTCAAATTTTTGTCCCTTTAGCATGTTATTAAAACCGGACCGGACCGGCCGGTCGGACCGGTCCGACCGCGACCCAGATCTAAATCCGGTCCGGTTACACGCATTGACCCAAAATCAGCTTAACTCGGTTTGGGCCGGATGACTCGACCGGCCCGGAAAATCGACAGACCCGACAAAGAACCGGCCCGGAAAATCGACAGACCCGGCAAAGAACCGGCCCAACCGTTAAAATTTAAAAGGCCAAATAAAAGCCTAAATGAAAAGCCCCAAACCAAAATCTGTTAAGGGCCTTAAGGTTAAAAAAGTAAAAAGTAAAAAGTTAGGGTAATTCTCTCCCACTCCTTCACTTCCAGTGCTCTGCTGCCACCCCCCTAAACTCCTCCGGTCACCTGATGTCCGTCGCCCCTTCGTTTCCAACGGCTCTCCGGTGATTCTTCTCATCTTGCTCGACTCAATTGCTTCACCCCTTCAATCCACACACCATTTCACGCTCAATCGTAGCAAAGAGGTATTAAATCATTATTTCGTCTTGTAAATTTTTTTTTTGTCTTGAATGCATTATTTGTATTAATTTTTGTAAAATCAAGGAACCGGGTCTAAGATCATGTATAACAGAATTGTCTTAATGGAATGAGGTTGGCGTAGCTCTTCTTGTCTTTTTTCTATTTTTTTTATTTTTTTTATTTTTATATATTGACAAATTCTTTTGCATTTGAGCATTGCATTTAATTTAGGAAAAATTACATATGAAACTTTCTCATCTGAAAGCATTACATATTTTGTAAAATAGTAAGATACACTAGCATTACTTGTTAGCTATATATGCTTGCTCTTCATGTATATCCTTGTCGTTAGCTTTAAAAATGTAAGTAGTTGATTATCTATATTCATTATTTTTATAAGTTGATATCTAGTGTTATAGTAATTTAGAAAGTGTATATTGTTCTGTATTGTTAAAAAGAATTTAATTAGATAAATTATAAGCATCTTATTTGCAGCCGGTTCAACCATTCGGTTCAACCATTCGGTTCAACCGGTCCAACCGGTTGAACCAAACCCGATGACCTTTCCGGGTTGATCTCCGGTCCGGTTCTGAAAACATTGCCCTTTAGTGCACTAATAATCGGAACACCTGTCCCTACACCATCCCCGCAAAAACGAAACTTCGGCACACCGGGTAATCTAAAAGAAATGATCTTGGTACGGCAATTTAACTTAGCAAAATTTTCCGTCAACCAATCCATTCCCAAAATTACGTCAAAATCAGTCATGTCCAGTACTACTAGGTTGGCACACAACTCTTGATCCGTAACTCGGATCCCACACCCACAATAACGACAATTAGCTAATATCACTTGACCCGCCGGGGTCGAGATCTCAAACAAACGATCATAAGCAATAAGGTGCGCAGGCAAACTAACAGAAAAACTCAACTATACGAATGAATGAGTAGC
>MJHO01000421.1:0-39841 GCA_002076135.1 Xerophyta viscosa | reverse complement strand
AAATATTTTTTTGTTTTCAAAATTTTTTTAAAAGATATTTTCAAATATATATTTTAAAACTCCAAAATTATAGCAGATTAATTTTTAAACCTATTAAAATTCTGAAACCTTAAAACACATGAAGTGTTTTATAAATATTGTATAAAAGAGTTATAGATCTCATAGCAAATTTTTTTTATATTTAAAATTTATCTAAATAATATTTTTATAATTAAAATGTTATGAACTTTGAAATAGAAGTTGATTGGTAAAGAGTTCAAAATAAGGGATTGATTTGCATGATATTTGAAAATCATGAGCTGAAATGCAATTTCCAAAAAAAAATTGAATATTTTAGGGCGCGCATGCATGTTGCACGTGTTTCGGGGCTTTCATGAGGGGCTTTAAAGAATCCACGCATGCGCACCGTGCGATTTCTGCATGGAACTTTTGCAGACTGGTCCTTGTTTAAGCGATAATGACAGTCTGCATCGTCGATAGGTGAATGATGTGTTCTTGTTTGTCAACACTGATAGTTCTGATTTTTTGAAAATCCTCCGTTTCCCACAGCAGAATCGTCGGATCCAAAAAAAAATGTATTTAAATTTTAAAATATCGGTTGAGATTGAACGTGAAGATTTTCTGTGAATTTAAAATTTCTATAAAAACGTACGTTCCTATTACGAATTCCACCACGATAACTTTCATTATATATATAAAAAAAAAATACTCATCCCCAATAAACTACCCAATAAACTGCACACAACCAATCTCCATCACACACCCGTCTCGTGATCCGCGTAATTTTCTCGTGACCTGTAAAAAATATCAAAATTGCATATATACCCCTCGTGATGTGTGGTTCTGATTGTGTCACGTCAGCATGTGTGATTTTTTGTGTGGTTTCTTAGGGTGCATAGCAAAGCCCAAAAATAGCAGCTTAGCTATCATTGTCCATATTCTTTTTTACTTTTTTTTTAAAAGCGAAAAACTGAGATGGATTTATAAGATTCATTCAAAGAAAGAAAAATGGAGAAGCAATAGTGACAAACAAAGAAAATTAACAAAAATTTAAAAAGAATGGATCAATATCAAAAAGAAGAAACTAATCAGTATTAGTTCAGTTGGTTAATGAAACTAGATACTAAAAGACGATTATAGCCTGCGCCTCATAAAAGACAGATCAGCGGGTTTGAATTTTAACAAGTCTGAGTTGGAAGAGACTATCATATTATTCAATTTTAAATCGAGATGTAGATTAGAAATTAAATTCGATTATTACATACTGAAAAAAAATAAATTAAAATTTAAAATAAATAAGAAAACAAACAAGCAGTACTTTCCCTATATCTTATAAAAGAAGACTTTGTCCAATCAATGAATTTTTGGAGTTTACCAATAAAATGGTATTGTCGTATTTTTTTCGAGAAAATTTGAACATTTATCTCTTTTTAATTACCCAACAAACTGCCGTAACCAATATATATTATTCCGATCATAGATTATTTTGAAGTGTTTTATCTTCTAGTCAGTCCAACGATTATATAGATAAGTGAAAGTGATTGGAATGTACAGCTTTTATAATGTAGTGAGCCAAAATTTATGGACAAATGCTTATAATATTTTTTTTTACTTGACCTTGTCTAAGTTTGTCATTTTGAAAATTTTAAGCCAAGAAATTCCAAAATTGCCCCAAATTGGAGATTTTGTGGATCACTGAGTTGATTCAATTGGTAGAACAGAATTAGAAGTCACTAAATTTGATAGGTTGTTAGTTTTACAGCCAACATTTTTGCATTTATCAAAAACCAAAAATGTTGTATTACTGAAACCTACCTATTAAATTATGGGATAATGTCAAACAATTCCTGCTTTTAGAACTCATGTAAATTATTTTTTTATGGTAATTGTTAAATCAACCCAAAATTTATATTTATAATTTTTTTTAAAAAAATGAATAAAAAAAGTTTATGCCTACGATTTTTGTACTTTAGTTCTTTCAAAAAATTACCTCTAAATATGTATGTTACGGCTCCGAAGTTTTTATCTTTTATAAAAATTTAAGAGTATCAAAATATTTATTTAGTAATTGTTTTTTAAAAAATAAATTCAAACATTATATGTGTGTGTAATGTTTTAAAATAATTTTATAAGTTGTTCAAAAAAAGTTTTTTTTTTTTGTCAACATTTTAGAAAGTAAGAACTTTATGGACAAAAATTCTAAAATTATTTACGAATAATTACTGTTCAGCCCCCAAACCAAAATATTTCTTACTCTGCAGCCTCTCATCCTAGATTCCTACTGAACAGCCCCCATTTTACTGTTTCACTTTTTTCACTGACGAAATTGTCCCCAGAATGTTCCACTCCAACACTTAAGCGTTATTTTTAGGTGATAATTTTAATACCCTAAAAAAATATTTAGAAGTATTTTTTTGAAATATTTTTAACACGAAAGTTGTATATCTTCATAAAATCTACAACTTTTACGTTGAAAGTTTTTACAAAAAATATTTCTAAATATTTTTTTTTGGGTATTGAAAAAAGTGGTTAAAATATTTTTTATGCTATTTTTAACACACAAAAAAAAAAATTTAAAAATATTTTTTGAAAAAGCTTTCAACATAAAAGTTGAAATCTTATGAAGATCTACAACTTTCATGTTGAAAATTTTTCTAAAAAATATTTCTAAATATTTATTTTGGAATGTTAAAAATAGTACTTAAAATAGAGTTAAAATGTCAAAACACATAGGAATGAAGGGTTTTTTTTTGCGGGATAACTTTTCATAGAGAGCTGATTTGATGGAGTGAAATTTGGAGGAATTGTCTAGTAAAGTTAAAAATTTGAGAGGACTATCTCGTAGTTTTCTTAATTATTTATCACTGAGCGTACTTGGCAAAGGGTAGTACTGTCAAATCTCCCAAGATTAAAAATTAAAAATACCTCCTGTAGAAAGATTCAACCACAACAGGGAGCACAAGAATAGACAATTAAACTGATAGATAGCATTAATCAACAACACCCATATTTATTTCATATTTGAATGGATAAGCTAGTGAGAGAAAATAAAAGAAACACCTTAATATATTAAAAAAAAAAAAGGAACATTTTTATCAAGATCTAGGACTTAAATATTTATTTATTTATGTTAGTTATATTGATTTCATAAAATTATTCTATTTACAATCTATCCATCTTAAGTATAATGATATCACAAGAAATGTAACGCTAAATGTATTATAAATTAAAGTATTTTTAAAAATCTCGAAAAAATTGTAACAAAATTCTATTGCGTATAGAATTTAAAGTATTACGGATTATTATTGAGGTTTCTTGATTAATAATAGCATTTAGTGGAGTCATAATAAAGTAAAAGGACAGGAGACTTGCACATCGGTGTCTCTCAAAACTTACATATAAATAAATTTATCTTTTATTCGTTATTTTTAACGTCCAAAAAATATATTTATAAGTATTGTTTAAAAATTATAGATTATATTAAAAAAATTGTGCTCAAAATTTTACAAAGAATATTTCTAAATAAATATTTTAAGACTCCTAATTTTTAGTGGATTAATTTTTAAACCTACTAAAATTATGAACCTCAAAATACTCTTTAAATTTTTCTTTTTTAAAAAAAAAATTTAAATACAAAACTTGCTTATATAGTAGTTAAAATGAAACTGATATAGAAATCGAGAAAGAAATTGATTTACAAACTATTTAAAATGATAAGCTAAATTATAAAAAAGCATCCGAGGAGGCCTAATATATAATTATCCCTTAAAGGGCCAGCTAGATGCGGCTCAAGAACCATAACATCTCATGCTATAATCTCACCAATTTTATCAAGTATAAGTATTATTTTATATTAGGGTTTTTCCTGCCAGAGCAAAATTTTAGTTAAAATTTAAATTTGAGACTTACTAGCCGTACAATACCGATATGTATAATTTCTATCTGTTTAAAATATTTTATAAATATTAAAAATAGACTAAAAATTAAAAAAGAATGGCCGCATGATGCGATATAACATGCCGCCCATTGTTGCGACCCGCCTAGACAGTATTCCACCACTAAAGAAATTGTTATTGGGCCGAACCACGGCTCCGCCTCCTGTGACGGCCATCTCCACGGATATTAGTATATGCCGGTCAGCAGCGGCGATACCGTCCAAATACATACTGCCACTTTATTACAATATAAATAAAGTATGTGCCGTCGACACGTAAAACTCTACTTTATATTATAATATATAACTAAATTAAAGAAGAATAGGTTTAGAAGCAAACCAAAAAATAGAAATGGTAAACGTGACATCATGCAAGAAAAAGTAGTACAGTACTGTGTTTATGAGGTTACACTGAAGTTGAATAACCAAGTGCATTATTATATTTTATTAACATAAAAGTAAATAAATTGTAAAAACATTTGACTTTATTTCTATATAGAAATGTATATTATATTCTTATCTCACTATTTGACATTTTCAAATTAGTTTCCTCTAATTTTTTCTTATAAAATATTATACACATATAACTATCAATTCTAGCGTCATGAGCCGACGTTGAAGTATAGATAATATAGTATGATTTTAGCCTGCCACTTGTCAGTCGAAGAGATGTCATAGGACCATGGAGCAGGCCGTGTCACATGAGCCGAGGCCGGATAGATATCGAGCTAGTACAAAGTTCCGCTATCTTTGAGATCGCGCATGTACGAGGTTCGGATGAGTACGAGGCCAGACAGGTCAGATCAACCAATAAGTAAAGAATTGGTCGACGAACTGCAGCATACGATCATGAGACGACATGTGGCACGATAAAGAGACAATGACCGGCTAATCCGATATCTTTGACTTTCCTAACAAACCATGACCAATGCCTATAAATAGCTGATCCCGCCACCTACGTAAGCGATCCAAACATCGACTACTTTAGCCTGCATGTTTGTGTGATTGTTTACATTTACTTTTTAACCACCACAGTCTTCGAAAATTTATCACACCAGTCGAGATTAAGCTCGATCAATACCTAATTTTATTGTTTTTCTAGCCTTTCAAATTATCCAAAACTGTGGGGGAAAGATAATTCCTTCCGATCTGACTTTTTGTTAATAATATTAGAGTTTTTAAAATATTTTCTTGTTTTTCTTGATGGTTTACATGAAAAAACAAATATCTTGATATCATTACCAGTTGGGCCACCCTATACGGCCCAGTACGGACTGATTCACATTCTTTAAAATCATAGGCCCATCTGGCCCATCACTGCATTTCTTTAATAATTATATATATATCATATAAAGTTTAGATTTTTTATAAAAAATGAGCAAACAGTAATTCTATTTAGCTCTTCACCTTGATTTAAAAAATAAGTTAGAACGGGTTATATATTTTGAAGATTATGTGGAGAAATTATTTTTATAATTGATATATTTTACAAATCTATTGATGATATTAATTAATGCCGAAAAGTTTCACCTTAACGTTCTCATAAATCTCCAAAATTCATATTCCTTACATGAATACTTAGTATATATTTACTAGTAAAACGGGAGTAATACATAGCTAAAAAGATTGATATTTTAGTTTAGTATACAGCACTCTATATCAATACATTTTTATTTTTTTAAATTATACATTTTTATTTTTTTAAAAAAATTATTCATAGTCATGGTAAAGACTTATATAATATTTGGAGCATTAGCCAAAGCTAAACCTAAACCCTATATAATTTTATTTGAAGCAGACTTTATTTGTCTTTTGATTTTGAATAATACAAATGAAACTATACATTTTTTTTGGAAATAATGTCATGTCCGTGGTGCTTTTGTATCGTTCTTTCAAATAAATTTATTTTTGTATATTACTATATATATATATATATATATATATAGAATTTGAATACAAATATATATATATTTTTTATATATTTCACAACCTTTGTACTGAAAATTTTATAAATTTTTAATAATTTTAAATTTTATTTGACAGAATTTATAAACTCAAATTTATAATAATTTAAAATTAATTCGTTAATCTGTTAAAATTTTAGAACATCTAAATAATTTTTTTTTTAAAAATAAAATATAAAAAATAATGTTATGTAATATTTATATTTAATAAATTTTCAAATAATACTTTTTTCAATTTCTGTATAAGTACCTTTGTAAAATTTGGATACGTGTAAATAGATTTTGATATACTTTATTAAAAATACGGATTTTATTCTATTTAAAAAAAAAAAAAAAAACCTATATATTTAACTGGAGCTTAGCTATTCGTAACAGCATAAAGTATCTCCAACTTAAGGAGAGATAAACATCTGTAATCTTCTATTATCTCTCACCTCCTTAGCTAACTCTTCTCCGAACTCCAGTCTCCGCCATGGCTTCCAGCACTCTCTCGTCCTATCTAAAACCCTCCAAGTACTCAACTACGAAGGTCAGTGGTACAACGAGAGCTCCCAACTCTCTCTCCACCGTCTTCTGCAGCTACCAAACGGAGCATCCCTGCCGTGGCGGCGCCGCCGCCGTCGCTCAACCTCGCCTTGTTCTCCACGACTCCCTCGCCACCTCCGGCATCGACACCACACACGCCATGGTTCGGTTCCTCGAACTTCAAACTTCAAGCTTTAAGACGTCTTCCGGGAGAAGTTTCGGGACGATTTTGTGATATCTGTATAACAGTTGTATTTCATTGGAATAGGTGGCGAGGAGAGGATTCTGCGATCAGATCGGACGGCTGTCAGAGATCCACGGAGACACGAGCATTGCGATAAGCAAGGGCGCTGATCTGGGGCGTGCTGTTCTGCTTATCGGCGCAGAGGATGACTCGCTCATCTCGCACTCGTCGGTGCCGCTGCCCGTTGACTCATTCGTTGACCGGCTAGATGATCTCTCTATGGGATTTTCACAGCTGTTCTTGCCGCCGACTAATTCAAAGCCCGAAGTCTTCCTCTCCAATCTAGAAAGATATTTGTATGTCCACAAGGTAAACTTTATTAATCTTTGTAAAAAAAGTAAATTTATTATTTATTTTATCATATACGTAAGAGTTGTGCCAAAATTGTACCTAAATTGGTGCATGGATTGCACTGTTTTTTGTCATAGTTCAGAAGGCGATGATTATCTTTGTTATTGATAACATTTTTCACCTATTATCACCGTTAATAATGTTATTTTCTTGTTTGCAAAATATATAGGAAAATATTTACAATATAATATAGAGACATGCTATTCTTAGTCGAGCTGATGATAAGATCTATAAGGTCGCATCAGTGTACATATCTCATATTCTACGATACAATCTAGACCGTCGATCAAGATAAGATATGAACCATTGATCTCGATTAAGTTGTTCGATCTAATGGTTGCTGATGCGACCTTACGGATCTTATCCTCAGCTCGACTTGAGAATAGCATATCTCATATATTATATTATATTATAACTCTTTCCCTAATATTTTACAAATATGAAAATAACATTATTAACCTTCTTGGAACAACAATCAGTAGTAGACTATAGTTATGAACGTAAATAGGTGAAAGGGATTCTTGATGATGAGTCCATGTGCCTCGCCTCCGGTTAATCCACCACCCAAAGCGGTGGCTAATGGTGGAAATCAATGGATTTAGCAAAATCGCAGAGTTGTGATTGATTATCGAGTAATCTACATCCACGTGAGGAAAATTCTGCCAAACTCCGTTAAGGATCTATCTTTTAGATATTACATTTGAGAATAAGAGATTACAAAAGAGTGGTAATGCTCCTGAACCAACTTGAGTTAATTTGCGAACTGCGATAGTTTGACGGCTTGCATGGATGAACAGCTTTCCAACAATGTTCTTCTATGCCATTTGATTTATTGAAAGAAAAATGAAGAAGTCTTTCATTGTAGTCTTGTGATTACGCGTTAATTTTTTTTTTCCAGGGGTTCCGCAGAGTAGACGAGTCCTCAGATACGCGATCACTATATCTCCATTCTGTAAGTTATCGCATAATGCTTTCTAACTTAGTATAAACATTTCGAAGCAATTTTTAACTATTTTTTAACATTATGCAGGCTCTAACATGTCATGCAGGAAGCGCGCGACCATGCTATCTCTGATTTACTCGGAGATGTTAAAGATGCTTAAGATGTTTGATCTTTTGGAATTTGATGCTGAGATATACTGTCCCCTTGATCTCGTCAGTCTTCCTAGAGGATGTCTCAAACAGAAATGTAAATTTTCTGATCAATTCGGTATTTTGACGGCAAAATCGCTACTAGTAGATGTAAGTCGATGATCAAGATAATAACCTTTTTTTTCGAAAAAAAAAAGTTTGTTTAAAGAAGTTTTTGATGCATTTTCATTACATATGAGTCGTTAAACTGATGATTGTCCCTGACTGCACCACTGTCGTTATCAATTCAGTATGAAAATTGAAAATGACACGTGGCAATTTGTTATTGGTTGATACTGTAACAACTTTTCAAATTTTCAATTAACAGCACGGTTCGAAAAATGAAAAATGCATGTGGCAATTTGTTATTAGTGGTGCTATAACAGGCACAGCGAGATGTTGCGGGAATCCGAACCCTTTTTTTCTCACGTTAAATTTACTCGAAATTGTGAATGTTCTAGTTCTCCGCAATATTTGATTAATGAGCTCGTGTTCTTCGACTCTATGAATGCTAATGCCGCTTAACATTGTGCAGATACTGAGCACTCTTAAGAGAGTTTTCTGGCCATTTGGACATGGTAATTCCGGGAGCTTGTTCTTAAGGGCGATCCGTGCTTGTAGCAACATTTTTGAACCGAGTTTTTTCGAGAAAAGTTATTCAAAGCCGAATAGCAATAGGTAATACAATATCCACTTTCTTCTTTTTTTTTTTCTTTTTGAGAAAAAACGTTGCCTTCATTAAGAAAGACTCCACATCAGCCTCGGCTGACGCAGACGTCCGAAAGTACAGTAGAGAACCAGAGTAAGAATATTACATAAATGGCACGAGTCGTTCTTGTTAAACTAATGTCGGTCTTTTTTTTTTCTTGTACATCTAGTGCTATGGAGATAGCTGCTGCCAAGGCGGGGAAGCATAGGTTAGAGCGTGGTATCTGGACGAACGCGCATTTTGGTGATATGCGCCGTGCATTAGCAGGTTCTTGAATTTATTCGTTGTTCTCCTTAGAAATAAATTCTTTCTGGTGCTTTTGCATTTCTAAAATCGTTGATATATTTTGCGTACTGGAGAATGCAGTAATTCCAAATTCTGCACTGATAAGATACTTTATGTCATCACAAACTTATCATCTAAATTCCCTTTTTATTGGAAAATTATTTTGAAGTTTTAATAATTTCTTAATTTCTATCATAATTTCTTATTTCCATTTATTGCTCGAATTCGCTTGTTTATCCTTTAATTTTTCTTTTTCTTTTCTTCGCTTTTTAATATGCAGCTTGCGAACGGCTTATTCTCATGAAGTCAGGCAGCGAAGAACTCAGAGATTACGCGGTCCTACTGTATCATTGCGGTCATTATGCAGAATGTTTAGATTTCTTGACATCATACAAAACCTTGCAGGTACTTTTTTTTTGGGTCTCTTACAACTTTTACATAGGATTATGTTGTTAGGTTTATCAAGAAATTACACAATAAATCACATATTATACGTAGTAATATCAAGACCACATATCACAATGGATATAGTTATAATTTTGATAATTTGTACAGATCACGAGGTAAATATGCAGATCACGAACGAATGTATGGTGGAGATTAAATGTGTGGTTTATTGGGGATGAGTAGTTTTTCTCATGTTGTAATAGTTGAAACAAATTTCTATGCGTCGAACAGGAGTCCCGGTCTAATGACGGCGATCGGTTGGAAATGGATGCAGTAGACGGACTCATCGCCCGGGTAAAGCTGATATTAGGCGAAGAAGGATGGAACGAAAAAGCGACCCAAAAAACTTATTGGGACAACAGCCTTGAACCTTGGTAGTCCATTGAAGCCATAATCTATTCACCATTGACATATGCAGACCTTTATACACGTAACTGATGTATATATATGTATTTGTATTTTTGTGCCTGTATTATTCGAAATTATATTTCTATACCCCTTCTAATTTAAAATAGTACTTTTATGTCCTCATGATCATATAAAATAGTGAAATTGTTCTTATCTTTTCTCTTCAAAGATGAGAAATAGTTTAACATTGATGATGATAGTTTTCGTCATTTTAGTAGTCAATGAGTAACAAAAACGTCATTGTAAATTAGAGGTTTATTTTTTACAATTTTGAATTATCGACGTATAAAAATGCAAATGTCTTATGTTGTATCATATATCGGTATAATATATTAATTAATCTGTATAATATGTAAATTTCCCAGGGGAAAGGATTATATAATGTTAATTTGCCAACCATATATATATATATATATTTGATTCAGTCTATTTTATCCTCCTTTTTTATTTCTTTTTGTTTTTGGAGTAATGTTGCAGCGCGTAAACGTTTAGTCCGAAAAATTATCCGACGTATTTTTTACTATTTTGATATCAATAAATCGTTGAAAAAAATATTAGGATAATATTTCGAGTAGTTCAGTCGGACTCTGTAGTATATTTTTTTTGTCCTTTTATAATATTGATTGTATATATATTCTCATATACATCGTGCATGTAAATTATTGTTGCCCAGTCTTTTTCTTGTTAATTCTTCTTGCAAATTGTGATGATAATAAGCAATTATATGCAAATAATTTAATTATTATTTATTGTAAAATAGTGACGATATGGACAATGGCAAGAATACCTGATTGTGTCTTGGAGTTCGTATGGAAGCATAGAAATAATACTTACCTTACATCGCACTAATTTAATCATCAATATAAAATAATAAATTAAATTTTATATTTTTTATATTTTATTATTAAATTTCATAAATTAATTTTATTCAAATTTATATTTTATTTATCTCGTGTTATTAAAGCAAAATTAATTATTATTTGTTATATATAAAATTAATAAATTTATTTAAGAATAATGTGAAATAATTATAATAATAAACGGTTTTGATCAGTTTCCTGCACCCGTCTTATATATATATATATATATATATATATATATATGAATGATCATATTCAAAAGATTAATTTTTTTTAAATATATTATTTTTATATAAATTAATATTTATTTTATTAATATATTATATTATATTTATCACATATTATTAGAACAAAAATAAATACCAAAATGACATACCGAAGATTACGATTTTGATCACCATTTTATATATATTGTATATAACTATATATATAGACTATTGATAATTTGATAATGACCTTTCAAGTTCTTCGAAATTATTATAATTTAATATAATAAAAATAAATTATTATAAATTACTTATTTTTATATTCAATAAATTATTAATAATATATTAAAATATTATTAATGATGTGATTAATTATAAATTTATATGTTTAAGTGCACCACATGTCAAATTTTGAGATAATAAAGATGCCATGTGATATATTGTGAGTTATAGTAGGTGCCACATAACACTCAACTTTCTTAATACCGAATTTTATATAAATAAATAAATATAATATATATATATATATGTTATTTATTTATTTTTTCTTTTTTTTAGATAAACTTTATTTATTTAATCAGTCATCCGTTTATACAAAACAGTACATCCAAAACATATATATGAATTTTCTGTCCCTCTTCGTATCCTTGCCTCCTCTTCTTATACTTAAAATAATAAATAAATAAATATATATATATATATATATATATATATAATAAAAATTTAAAGTTATAAATTTTAATGAGATTTATAATTTTTATATTAATTTTTTTTTTTGGAATTTTTATATTTTAATTTTTATATTAAAATTCTTATACTTTAAAATTCTAATAAATTTAAAAATAATTTTTTAAATTTGTTAAAATGTTAAAATTTCGGAGCCATAATATTTTTTCAGAAATTTGTTTTTAAAAAAAAAAATTTGACCAGTCTCTAAATTTGAAATCCTTATAAATTAGCATTTATTTCAAAATATATGGAAGCAAAATATTTCAAAATTTATTATATATAAATATTTTTTAAAAAAAATTATATAAAAATAAAAGTTTTATATAATTTATAATTTTTATATTTAAATATTTAAATAGATGTTATAAAATAAAATTTTAGAAGATTTTAAAATTAATATAATATTAAAATTTTAAATATTTATATAAAAAATTTTAAATAAAAGGTAGATAGTCCATAATTTTTGTATTAAAAATATTTTTAAAAAAATTCCAAAATTTTAAATTACTAGCTTAGTTGAAATAGGTTTCGGTAAGTTCTCGAAAATGAAAAGCAATTAAAAGTAATAAATAAAAGGGGAAGACAATAAGATGCCTCCTGAGTCCGGAATGATACTGATGGAACAGGCTGATTGGCAATGATAACGAGGAGCACTTAGCTATCTGCCCGAACCAAGCATGTCGACTCTCTCCGAAATCCGTCTTACGTAAGAAGAACCCTGAACCACATACCATTTAATAAACTGCGACCATCTCTATTCGGCCTACTGGATTCGGACAACCACGTAGTGTTCGTCTCACACGGAGAGCAACGGTGACGTCATTTGTACAGGCTACCGTCAAAACGTGATTTGCTCGCGCAGAAAATGCCCTTAACATTTTTTTATAAATTGTCAATTGAGACTTGCTTGGGTAAGCATTCTAAAAATATTAACGTATTCGTGTTCGTATATATGTCAAATACGACACTACTCAGACATGTTCGGATATATATCGGACACGTCACGTGATGTGTCCCAAAAAAAATTAAAAAAGAAAAGTCGGACACGCGTGTCAGACACTTCTTTCGGCGTGTCCGTCAGGCGTGTCAGTATTTATATCATTTTTTTTAAAAAATTATTTTTTTGTTTATTTTTTTATAGAAGAGTTAAATATTATTTGTAATAGCGGTAAATTATATAATATAGTTATGCATTCAGATATTATATTTCTTTATTTTTAGTTGATATAATTATACTTTTAGTGTTTAGATTTATTTTCAATGATGTGAAATTATATTATTTATAGACTTATTATCGAATGTCATTATATTAACTAATATTTAAATATTTTGTATAAATTATATTTTAATTATTTAAATTTTTTATTGTCTTGTCTGAACCGTGCCCGTATCCTAGTTTTTTTCAAATTGCCGTGTCGTCATATCGTGCCGTGTCCCCGTGCCCGTATCCGTGTCCGTGCTACCTAGATGCTATCTTATTCAAACCGAGCTCGAGTTATTATTTGAATTAAGTTATTTTATTTAACGTGGCAGGCTAGAGCTAGACCTAATGAGCACGGCTTTGCAATCGGATTTACCATACTTAACTAGTACCAATCCAAACAGTAAACAGTCGACCCGAACAGAATCATAATTTGGAAGAGATGCTAAAAAAATCAGTAGACGAGAACCGCACCGCAGCCCGGCTCGTCGAGCCACGAGCACGGCCGCCCGCGCGGGCATACACTATTTTTTAGCAGATAAATTGATCATAAGTTGATCCAAAATATAAAACTTTTTCGAATCGATTAGTTTAGCTTTGTTCGGGTAGAAACAAAGAATGCTCGGCCTGTAAATGAGTCCAGCAGCTTGTGTAGTTTAAAAATTATAAGATAAATTAGAAACTTATACAAATTATCGTCTTGTTTCTTATTTCAAAGCATCTGCTATTTTGTTAACATCAGAAAAATAGGAATTGTTTTAGAAATAATATGATCTTTAACACAAGAACTGATTTAGGAAATTGTTCGTATAATATCCGATATGGACACGCCCGAACACTACCATGTACATGTTGGATATATGAAAGAAGAATCTGAAAAATAAAATAAAATTTTTTAAAAGAAAATCTAATTTTCTTTTAGAGAATAAAAATACTACAATATAATTGTTGATCATTTTGTGATTTCAATATTGACAAAATAAAAGTAAAAGTACTAATAAATTTATTTAAATGCGAAAAGTATAGATATTGAATTGAGTTAAATTATATATTACGAATCATGATTAGAACAGTCTATCGCTATATACTCATTCATTAAGAAATATTTTTCTTAAACAATATCTAAATAAAACAACATTAGTGATATATAAACTTCGGCAGAGGCAGAGAAGTGGATGCATGCCGGTTACGACGAATCACTATAAATTACAATATCTTCTTAATTTCTTATCTTTTATTTTATATAAATTCACTAGATGTTTATGTAGAAATTGATGTGAATACCTCCATATATATGGACTTTACTTGTTAAGAATTTAATTACTAAATTATTTAAATTTACTTCTTTTTCGAATTACTTACATCTAATAATTGTTATATACTTTTGTAATATTATACATATATAATCTATCTCTAATTGTTAAATATATTATATGTAATATAAATTTTTATTATTAAATTTATTATATTTTAATATATTTTTTTCATTTTTAATTTTATTATTCAATCCGAACTGTATTCATATACTATTCATCTTAAATTATTGTCGCATTTTATGTATTACGTATTTCTGACGAAGGACGAAATTAGGAATTACTATTCGACACACCACAAACCGTCCTACGAATCGCACCTTCAGGCAGCAAGGATGGCTCGTGTTAGGACGCAAAAGCGTTCTTTCATGACCTTTTGACCGGTCCTGCTTAGACTGCGACGCCGATGTGACAACAGAGAACCTGGGCCTACATAAAAACAACAGTCGGCAACTACTTTTCCTTTTACCCTAACCGTTCGATTTCCTATGGGCGGCTCTGATCTCGAGATGATCTAAAGCACGCTTCTTTTTTTCCATGCCGTAGTTCTCCTAACGGGTCGGGTGTGTGAAAGCCTAAACCCGAATAGGATACTCTGTCAAGGGAATATAATAATTTGTAAAATAACAGATATAAACAATAAAAAACACTTCTCGAAATCGCATGCAGCCGCGTAATCGTATTTATCCTTTTTATTTTAAAATTAATTAATTATATATTATTTATTTGAACGTATTCATGAATTTAAAATATAAAATTAATAACAAATTACATGTTATTCACCATCGGAAGTTATTTATTCGAACTACTAGTCTACTATTGTGGCAAACGATTGATCGTTTTTTTCAAATCGTATAAATTTTAAATAAAAAAAAGGAACACATCAAATTACACAATTTATAGTTAACAATATCTTAAATTTTCAGAAATTCTTTCTCCAAATAAAAAATTTTATAATGAAATATTTACGCTACGTCATCATATATTTTTTTCTGTGTAAATAAAAAAAATTAAAATTTACAATTATTTTAGAAATTTTCTAAATGAGATTTATAGGTTTTCATGAAATTTACAGTTTTTATATTCAAAAAATATTTTTAAATAGCTATTTTGGAACTCTGAAATTTAACAAATTTAGAGTGAATTTTAAAAATTATTTTAAATTAAAGTTGCTAAATTTTAGAGCTTCATAACACATTTCAAAAAAGTTTTTAAAAAAATTTTAAACATAAAAATTATAAAACTAGTTAAAATCTATAATTTTAATGTTAAAAATTTTTTCAAAATATTTTTAAATAAATTATTTTTACCGTTATATAAAATGACATAATTTAATAACTTATATCCAAAAATCTCTCCTCTAGATACATTCGCACCTTCGTAGCACGGACACGGGAATACGACACGGTGACACGGCAATTTTAAAAAAAAAAATACACGGGTACGACTCGGATACGATAATAAAAAATTTAAATAATTAAAATATAATTTATACGAAATATTTAAATATTAATGAATATAATGACATTCGATAATAAGTCTATATATAATATCATTTTGTGTTCTTGAAATAAATCTAAAAACTAACAGTCTAATTATATCAACTAAAATAAACAATATATAATATATGAGTGCATAACTATATTATATTATTTATCACTATTATAAATAATATTTAACTTTTCTAAAACAATAATAATAACTTTTTTAAAAAAATAATATAATTACTGACATGCATGTCGGACACGCCGAAAGAAATATCTTTTTTGTTTTAATTTTTTTTTGAGCACGCTACGTGGACACAAATATGTCGATATTTTTTAATTTTTTTTCGAACACGCTACGTGGACAAGAATACGCTACATAGATTCACACTGACAAGAGTGAGCAGTACAAATACTTACGTATTTTATTGTAAGAAAAGCATTCCCATTTATTATTACGCGTTTAATTCCGTAAAATATGCCAAAAGGCTGCGAACCGGTCGGATGCGTGAAAGACTAAACCCGACCCGTTAAAGCACATTGTCGTGCTATATATGCGTTATTTGTTGCACTTGATTAAGCTTTAGTTTCACGAGTTCTGTAATGGCAGACACCGCCATGATCAGCCTCTCTTCTTCCTCAAAGCCTAGAGAAGCTTCAGAGGACGACGACAACGAGGCCAAGCGTGCGGCGTCGGCAATGGCGGTGGCGGAGCCGTCGTCTTCAGGGAAGAAGCCACGCGGCAGACCGCCGGGATCGAAGAACAAGCCGAAGCCACCGATAGTGATAACAAAGGAGAGCGACTACGCCATGCACCCTCTGGTTCTCGAGATCGCTGCCGGCTGCGATATCGTCGCCGCTGTGTCTGCCTTTGCCCGCCGCCGACGCGTTGGAATCTCGGTCCTAAGCGGTGGCGGAGCCGTCTCCAATGTCGCGCTCCGCCACCCGGGCGTTCCCGGCGCAACCATCACCCTCCATGGCCGCTTCGACATCCTCTCTCTCTGTGGAACCTTCCTCCCGCCGTCTCCGAACGAAGCAGTTTCTAGAACTTGCGCTTTCACGATATCGCTGGCGGGGGCGCAGGGGCAAGTAATCGGCGGCACGGTAGCGGGAGCGCTGACTGCGGCGGCGACGGTGGTCCTGGTAGTCGCGACTTTCGTCAGCTCGGAGTTTCACAGGCTCCCTGAAGTCGAAGAAGTTGAAGTGCAAGAAGAACTCATGAAAGATCACCAAGATGACGTAAAGCCGATGGCCGCCGGTGAAATGCAGGTCTACGTGTCGCCGCCGTCAACGGCGCCGCCGCCACAGCATACGCATGAGATGGTGTTGTGGGGATCCTCTCGAGCTCCTCCTCCACACCTCGGGCATACTACAGCACCATCACATTACTGATGATCAAAGCTAGCTATGTAGTTGAAGCTGAAGAAGATGAGCCCTCGCCATTAGTGTAGGGCAGTTTTGGAGCTTATTTTAATGGCGATGGTGGAATATTTAAGGTTCTTTCCTTTTATTTATTTTTTTTAAAAACCAGCTTCTATATCATGTAGCATTCTCTCGGGAAGCATCGATTCTCTCTCCTCTCTCTCACGTCTTCGTAATGAAAGCAAAAGCTGATCACATTAATGCAAAACTTGTTGGTTGTCAGAGAGATCTTCTACCTCTTCCTCTTCCTAGTCATTACTAGGGTTTTTTTATTAAAAGATGAATATATTTGAAGAGGAGAAAGAGAGAGAGAGAGAGAGTCAGAATTCAAGGAATCAAGGGAATGCGATCGTGGGAAGATGGTTTTATGATTTTGCTGTTGAACCGCATGCTACCATGCCTCCTGCAATCGAAATCGTCCAAGGGAAACTTGCATGAGTGATGTTGGTGCCACCCAACAAAATATTCACCAAATTTACATTGTTTTTAATTAAAACAAAAAATACAAGTTTTGAAGTATATTATTAAAAAAAAAAAAGGAAATTACGTTTCAGCCCCCCTAAGTTTGGGGTCGCGCGATTCAGCCCTCCCGAAACGCCACGTGGCGGCACGCGCGCGCCGCCACGTCGGCGGAGAAACGCGTTTTGGGGGGCTGAAAAGTCGAAAATGAAAAACGGGGGGGCTGAAACGCAATTCTCCCAAAAAAAAATTAATACGAAAAATATAGATTTTAATAAAAAATATTTTTTTAATGTCAACAAATTTTCTAAACATAGTTTTAAAGAAGTTTTTTGAATTTTTAAAATTTAGTAGATTTGTATTGGATTTAAATATTATTTTTATAAATTTTTAAATCTGGTGAGAGCGACGACAAGTATGATTACCTAGATGATAATCTAAAATTTATTTTAATTCTTTTAATTTTTTAGTCCCAAATATTTATATATAAATATTTTTTAAAAAAATTAATATAAACATATTATCTCTATTAAAAGTTATAGTTTTTATGATCAAGATTTTTTTAAATATATTATATTTTATTAACAAACTTTTAATTATATAATTACTGAATCTTGATAAGATTTGTGGAAGGTGTAGTAGGAGGCACTAGAATTTTTCAATTTATATATTAGCCTATGAAAAACACTTTTACAGCCTCTTATTTAAAAATTCATTATTTTTCACATCTCAAAATATTTGATTTACAAATATTTTTCAAATAAATAAAAGGAGTAAATTGTATAAATTTTTTTTGTAAAATAATTTTTTAAATAGATGTTTGAAATTCTAAAATTTTAGCAGATTAACGGATTAATTTTAAATTTATTAAAAATTTTAAAATAGTTAGAAGTAATTTTTTTAAAAAATATTTGAACAAAAGAATTTTTTTTTAATATATATATAATTCTTTTATTCAAAATATTTTAAGTAGGTATTTTAAAGTGCGACAAATAATAAATTTAAGTTAAGATAATTTTTTATTCATTGCCTGTTCAAGTACATATATATATATATAAAAGTATTTTTGTGAAAAATTGAATAGAAAAAGAAATTTTTATGAGTTTTAAATATTTTTATTAAAAAAATTCAAAAAAAATTCTAGATAGAAGTTTTACAGCTCTGAACTCTAAACTTATTCAAAAATTATAGATTATTAAAATATTTATTTTGAAATATTTTGTGAAGAAACTTTTGAAAACAAAAGCTAAAGGGAATATCAAAAAAAAAACTTATATTGATTTTTTAAAGATATTATACTTATATAATATTATATATATATATATTATATAATAATATATATATATATATATATATATATATAATGTGTGTGTGTGTGTGTGTGTGTGTGTGTGTGTGTTTTGTAAGTGATTTTGTAAATTTTTTTAAAAAACCAGGAACTAATAACACAGATTTATAAAGCATGAATTTTCAACAAAATGTCAAAATCCCTAAAATAACATAGTAGCCAATGAACAGTGAGGTCTACCACCTCATCCAGAATAGAATTCCAGATCAATAGATGTCTTTAAATATATGAAAAATTTATCCTCCTCTCCACCACTTGGTCTTTTTTTTTAACAGAACGAGGCGAAATTCCTCCATGGATCTCCGTTAACTCACGGACCATAATTTCTTACGCACATTTATAGGACTATTTTGGACCCACGTACGGACAGGTCTCTTGTTGAATGCGATAATATTAATTATGATTGAAATCACGGACAGGTGCACGGATTTATGCACGAAAATAAAAATATATTTTTCGTGACTGAAAAACGCACTTTACATTGACGGAAAACACGTTTTCCACCCGATCAGTGCGCAAATCAGTGCGCCGAGCCGTGATCTCAAATATTTTTCCTTTTAGTTATGGGAGACTTAATCTGCAAAAATATTATTGTTCTGAATCAGAGTTATTAAAGGCGTGTCTCGCCTTGTGCCTAAGCACGCCAACAAGGTTTGCATCCGCCTAAGATCAAAGGAAGCTTATGTTCAAAAAGCACATGCCTTGTGCGCGTTCGGACGCGTTACGCCCAGGCTCACCCAAGCGCTTTTTTTAAATCCTAAGCCATCGGCAACCTCAATATAAAAAAAGAAAAGGAAAAAGGGATTTGTAATCCAGCTAAGAAAGTAGAAAAAATGCGTACTTGTGAATAAAAAAATGAGAGAGGAGAGAGGAGTTTTTGTCCATGCTGCTGTCTACTTTTTTAAATTGTTTAAGAACTAAATACTAATATTCACTAAACCTACGATATATTGCTCTTATATATGATTATAAATTTACGCATATAGCTAACCATCTGGATATATACTTTCATATTAGCTAACCATTGAAAAAAACCAATGTAGCCTACATTAAATTTTTATATTTTCTCAAACTTTAACGTTTCAGACGACAATATATAAGTGTATTTATAAATTTACAATAATTAATCAGTAACAATTATTGCTACATTGACTTAACAATTGAATTGTTAAATTAACTTAACAGAAACAAATACATATCACGTTACTGCCGCTCGGGGTGTGCATATACCGGTCCGGACCGAAAAATTGGACCGGACCGGTGAGTTCGGTCCGGTCCGGTCCGGACCGGTAGCAATTCGGTCCGGGTCACGGTCCCGGATCTGCATGCTATTCGGTCCTCGGTCCGGTCCGGGACCGGAAAAACCGTGGACCGGACCGAGGACCAGAATCTATAATGTGAAAGCAGTGAAGCCCAGAAGCTATTTGGGCTTGATGAGCTTAAAAGCCTAGAAGAAACCTTTACATGATTCTCTTGCCGATCGCCTGAAGAATTCTACCGCCACCTCGCCAGTCTCTCTGCTCTCTGTCTCGACCTTGAATCGAATTAATCGATCTCGTAAGTCGCCTGCATCGCCGATCGCCTCCCTCGCTGCCTCATCGCGATCAATTCCCTCGCTGCCTTGTCACCTCCCTCGCGGCCGATTCGACCGCGACCAAGTTTGATTAGAGCAGCGACGTCGCGGCGATCAGAGTGGCGGCGTAGCGGCGAGGTGGACCGGCGTCACCGGAGCGCATAGGGGCTCAGCAATCGGAGCTCGGAGCGCATAGGAGCACAACGGAGCTTTGAACCTGCGGACCGGTCCGGTCCGGTTCGGTCTAGCTTTTCCGCGGTCCGGTTCGGAACGGACCGGTCCTATTCCGGTCCGGTCCGCGGTCCATCTCCTCCTCTTGATTCGGTCTCCGGTCCGGTCCGGACCGGTCCGGTCCGGACCTGTTGCACACCCCTAACTGCCGCTATGCAGTGTGCGCCTCGCATTCGTCGGGCTCGCTCATCGTCTTACGCCTTGCGTCTAATCTCCAAGACTTTAGCTGTGTTTTGGTGCGTCTTTTGCATCCTTGACAATATTATTGGATTTGGATAACGAATCAAGAGAGGAATAGAGCGGGAAAAGCTGAATCTTATACCTATAGCTGTTAGTGACTGTGGTTGTTGATTTTGCGGAGCCCATGCACCGATGCCGCAGGGCTTGCACATCTTGTCTGTAACCGGTCTGCTTTAAAAGTTGGGAGAATTGCGTTTCAGCCCCCCCGTTTCTCAAAATTGACGTTTCAGCTCCCGAAACGCGTTTTCTCGCCGACGTGGCGGCGCGCGCGTGCCGCCACGTGGCGTTTCGGGGGGCTGAAACGCGCGACCCCAAAATTAGGGGGGCTGAAACGCAATTCTCCTTTAAAAGTTTCTCTTTTGACAGTTATGGACCTATTCAAATTTAAAACCACTGAACATATAGTGTATTATTCTATAAAAGCAAAATATTATAATGTAGTTTTATAGGTAAAGTCGGAAATTCGAACTTGGCCGGTCGTGCTCATTTTGGGATATACCAACTGCAAATGGCAGAGCCAGAATTTCTGATTAGGAAGGCAAAACGAATATTACATAAAAAATAATTTTTTAAATACTATTGATCAATATATATTATAATACAAATAAGAATTATATTTGAATCATAATATAATTTCTGAATTTCGACAACGTGTTCTAAGGCTCAGACCAGACTGGACAAGAGAGGAATATGGCTTGGATCATGTGCCGGGACTTAACAAAAATCTAACCAGATAAAAAACAGATCTAACGGGATAAATATATAAATAACTAGATAATAATAATTTTAAAAAAATTAAAATGTTAATAATAAAAATAAGAAAAAGAATAAAGTTGATCTTCTATCCGGTCCTTAGTATTATAAAACAAATAATTAAGTAACGTTCTTGCGAATAATTAAGTAAAATATAGGAGCTTCTTAGGGAAAAAGTTTTAGCATTATTTTAAAAATTAAATTAAACTGATTTTATTATTCTTTTAGTTTTTTTGTTTAAAGTTTTTTTTAAATATTTTAGAAAAATTTCAAAATGGGGACTTCTATATCCACTCCTCAATCTTTTAAACTTTACGAATAAATCTCTCATTTTATTCATTAATTTTGACATTCTAAAATACATATTTAAAAATATTTTTTTTAAAAAATATTCAAAATAAAAGTTATAGATTTAATAAAATATATAATTTATGTAAAGTATTTTTAAATAGATATTTTGATACTCGAGAGTTCAGCGGATTAATTTTAAACCTATTAAAATTTTAAAATCTTAAAACATCTTTTAAAGTATTTCTTTTAAAAACTTAAATAGTAATTAAAAAATCTAAAAATTATTTTATATGAAAAAAAAAAATCTTAAAATTGATATAGAATTTGTCCTTTTAAAATTCAATCTAGCAATTATGATAGCTTAAGTAATTATTACTCTTGATGGCATCAAGTACACTTTTGAATACCAGGCATATCTTTTTTTATAACAACGGATAAGTTCCTAGATTTTTTATTCATAATAATTAATTCCTAAAATTTTTAATTATTATTTAAAAAAAAAAAGTTTATCAATATTTATACCAAAATTATTATAACCATTATATAAGTATTTTTTTAAAAAAAAATTATAAACAAATTTATAAATTTGGATAAGATTATTTTTATATTTAAAATATTTTTAAAAACTATTTTTAATAGATATTTTGAGATTTTAAAATCTTAATAATTTTCAGAGTCAATCTATTAATGTGCATACTTTTAAAATCTTAAAATATCTATTTAAAAATAATATTTTTAAAAAAAATTATAAATTTTATCAAAATTTATTATTTTTGTATTGAATATTACTCTAAAAAGTATTTTAAAAAATATATTTTAAAATTTCTAAATTAATGGATAAAATAAAAAAATTTATTCATAAAATTTAAATGATTGAGGCACTGACATGTAGGTCCCACTATTTTTTTTTTGTTTTTTGCTTTCTTATTTTTTTATTTTCTTTTCTCACTAACCAAAGCAATCTGATCTTCTGATCTTCTGGTATAAAGTCAATCGAAGCTTGGCCTAAAGCAACACATGCTTAGCCAGATTTCTTTTTTTTCTTGCATTTACTTTATTATCTTTTTCACTTCTTTTATTTTTAATTAAATAATTCCTTATAACTTTTATTAACTATTAGGTCCTTAACTATCATTTTGCACACAAATCAGCTTCTATCTTTTTCATCGGCAATACAAGGCCCCTATTGTTTAGGAAATGAGGAGAATAATATTCAAAATGACGAGCTAAATATCCGAATTACTTGAACTAAATATAATAGTGTATGAAGAAAAAACTTCATCCTAAATTTAGTAAGTTATCGGTCTAAAAATATCATCATGCATTATAGATGCCAGGATTTGATTAATTTTCCGACGTATAAAAAATATAACATAGATGAAATTAGATATTGGCAGAGCACACAATATGTGTTTAATTGTATGCGTCTTCACCGAGAAGATCGATCCTATGAACGTGGTTCATAATCCTTCCGAAAGAAACTTTTGGTGTGCGTTATTATGCATAATAAAATATGCGTGCAGCTTTAAATCTACCGTTTATCGCTCGATATCTAATCAAGATGTAGGATAAAAATCGAATTCTATGGTCAAGATTAAAAAACGAAAAGTATGCGTGCAGCCGGAGCAGCGCGGTCTTGCTTCACGAAGACTTAAGCACGGTTGGTTTGGTTTTTTGCACACTATTTGTTACTTTTTAGTTGAGTCTTGTTCAACTTCATTTGGTCCTTTTCATTTGATTCGCAATGACACAAATAATATAAATTATGACATTTTAATTATGTTCTATATTTTTTTTAATTCAAAGTTTTAAAAAATTCAAAAAATATCTATCAAACTTAGTTTAAATCATAATCATATTTTAAACTACAATTTCAATTGCCCTTACGAAATAATTTTTTTTTAACATTTTTTCATGATGAAACTGTAAACAGGTTTTTTTTTTCTGATATCGGACTCCGTCTGAGTTACAGTCCAGACTGAGACGATATAGTGCTGATTTAAAATATACACACATACTAACTGATGACGTACATACTATACGTATGTTAAAAATAGTTAGAAATTAATTTTAAAATTTGTAACGGTAAAACTTAGAACTTCCTAAATTAATATCATATTTTCTGAAGATAAAAAAAATGTCTTGAAATATCTAAAAATACAAATCTACAAGTAAAATAAATATATTTTAAAAACCATATATATGATATAAATGAGAGAAAAAAAAGTAGATAGTTTTATAACTTCCTACGGAATATAAGCCAGATATTTATATAAGCCATATAATATTTATGATAACTATTATGTATAATTTAAATTTAATTTACCCATTAAATAATTATTTAAATATAAAATACCACCAAATCTTCTTTTGCACTCTAGATATATTATTATAATATTATATATATATAATATAATAATTTATATATATTATATATATATATATAAAGAAATGAAATAGCAAAAATGTGCCCTCTAAATCAATTTGGCACTCTTTTGTTTTCTGACACGTGTCAAATGATGAAACTGCTCTTCAACTATCATCGTCTTTCAAAAAATAATAAAGATGTTTTCGTTATTTTATTGAATTTGGGGGCAATCAAATCACCAGTTTGATTAAGAGGGTATAAAATTATAATTTTTAATTATGAGAGACATATATATGCAAATGCCCATAAAATAAATATTCTATGTGAGTCATGCGACATTTTTCTTTAGAAAAAAAGGACTTTTGACAAATCAGCCCCTTTATTTTTATTTCAACCAAATTAGTCCATAAAATTACATTTTCAGATACTAATTTGGTATAAAATTAGTCTCTAAAAATATATTTTCAGGGGCTGATTCGACCGACCTCCAAAAAGGAGAGGTTGGTTTGCAATTTGCCGAAAAAAAAGAGTAGCGTACCGCATGCCTCCTACAAATTTGTTCCCACAACTGGCACTTACGTCCTATGCTGAAATTCTTGTTCCTTGGCTAATAACTTCATTATTACAGGATGGGACGATGACAGGCATGTTTCATAAAGATAAGGCACAAGGTAGAAAAAAAAATTATAATATATATATATATATATATATATATATATAGCAGAGTAGTGCTGGATAGGATTTTTATTTGGGTGGAGGCTTTTCTAATAGTTTTGAAAAAAAAAGGTAATACCTCATCTTTATAAGCCGCACTTAGATGCGTTTAGGCATCTTTGTATAGCGCACCTAGACGTGCCCGAACTGTATTATAAAAGGAGCTTGTCCTTGCCCTGAAGAAGTGCACTTTCGTTCAGCGTGTCTAGTCATGAGATAAGACGCGTCCAAGCGCGTTTTTGACAACACTATTGTAGGTGAAGGAAAGGAGAGAGGCAGATAATACATGTAACGGACATGAAATCAATTATTTCCAATCCGAATAAGAACAATAACCGATAAAAATACTATTTATCAAGAATTTATGATATTCTTATAATCTGAACTACACTCTATATATCGATGATATATATAAAAATATAACATATATTGCAAATGCATAGAAATCTCCAATTATATATGTAACAGATCTTTCTAATGCGTCGACTTGGGAATGCAAATTCAACCCCGTTGACGAGATGCTTTCCTCTAATGTTGACAGTCAACCCAAACGGTCAACTCTGTCTCGGGATCGTTAAGAGAGATTTTGGAGGAGATATTTTGTATTAGAATTGGATCCGGATCGCCTGCGACATGGTGAGCTCAACATTTGGGTCGACCGAAACTAGCACGTCTTGAAACAGTCAACGCCTGAAATTCGATCCTTTGTTGTAAGGATAAAGAGAATTTCCACACAAAATAATTTTTATTTTCCATGAAAAATAAGCAGATCCTAACCTATTACAAGATTAAAATTTTCCATTCCATGAGGAATAGCACCCGCCCAAATCCCATCCGTGCATCTCTATCCCAAGACCCAGACACCGTTCCCGTACCCACCCCAACCAACCACTAGAGCGTTGCTAAATACAACGATAACCAGATGAAGATAGCGATACTCCTCTATGACTTCATCGACTCTTGGATCTCTTCGAGTGTTCGACCTTTAGTCTCTGGTACTACAAATACAACAAACAGGATAGTCGACGCACTGCCGGCCGCAAAGAGGTAAAATGTGCCTGAAACAGAAACAATATATCTAAATATCTAAATAAATACACACACACACACACACACACACACACACATATATATATTATATATATATATATTATATATTATATATATTATTATATATATATATATATAATATATATATATATTATATATAGAGGAGAGAGAGAGAGAGAGAGAGAGAGAGAGAGAGATATGCTAATCTCCACTTAACAGGAGCGCAGCTCGCTTTTGTTTTTGAAGAGCTCGGGTCGCGTTTCAGTCGTCGGATCGCCGTGATCCGACAGTTTCGACAGGAGCGAGCATCTATATATATATATATATATATATATATATAATGCTGGATAAGATCCTAAGGTCGTATCAGCGACCGTTGGTATGAAGCTTGATCGTGATCAACGGTTCACATCTTATAGAATTGATCTCGATCAAGCTGTTAGGTCAAATTTTGGGACAATGTTTGAGAGATCTAGAACTAGTTTAAAGTGAATGGAAATTGACCTGAAGCACTCCAGCTCATGAGAAAGTTGAATGCATAAGAAATGGCCCATGTTCCAAACCAGCTCACTAGAGTTGCTAGGCTTCCAGCAATACCCTTTACATTCAGGGGGAATATCTGCATACCAGCAAAATTGATACCAATTTTAGACAAGAAAATATATCGATACCGAACTGAAAAAGACCATTCTACCCTTGAGTACATAAAGATTTCGACGGCTTATGCTAAGTGTTCGGCAAACTAAACAGTATAGAAGAGTGATCATCTTGGAAGTTTGTACCTCCGACATTATAACCCAAGGCACTGCTCCCATGCCGAACGAGTACATACCGACATACACCTGTTTCACAGTACGGTTCGCAAATTACTTCGTAAGCAAGATGAAATTTAAAAGTAGTATTGCCGATCATTTTTGACATTCTTAAAACCCAAGTGATCAGAACAAATATATCTAAATTGATAAGGAAGAAAAAAGAGATGTTCAAAAGAATGGATTACCAGTAAACCAGTTAGTGCTAACATGGGACCCAATTCCGAGTGCAATCCGTGGCTCTGTTTCAAAGTTTCGATGCAATGATAAGTAAAACATGAGTCTAAATTTAATGGGACTTGGTTTAGATTTTGCACTAATTTGCCCCAAAGTTTCTCCCAAATTTTCATGAATTGAATTTGAACTTTTTTTGGGAGACATTTTGGGTTAAATTGGAAAATCTGTTGTTACTCTTAAGCATTACCTTTAGGTAGAAGGAGGTTCCCGTAAGGAAACAGCCTATGAACGTTCCAGTTGCTGAAGTCTGCAAATTCAGAGAACTCACTTCCATTGTCATTGAAATCCAATCTTTCTGAGCACTATTTCTTTTTCACCTTTTTTTTTTTTAATTTTATTTTTATTTTTGCTTGTGATTGTTAGGCTTACCACTAGAAGAAACCTTCTTCCACCCTTGTCTATCAAACTGGATCCTAGAATGGTGACAGGAACCTAAACACGAGAAGATAATTAGTATACTACTCTAAATAAAAGGAAAAAATACTTGAACTACTAAAATAGATTAAAGAACTTCAAAAAAAAAGAAAAAGAAAAAGAAATCCACATTTTGAAACATATGATGAGGATGACTTTTATACCACAGCTGAGATTCTTTCAAATAGATACTTAGGTGTCTCTAGCCTTACTCAACTGAAATATATAAAAACTCTCTGGTGGTAGTAGGAGTCAAACCTGGATAGAGCCCATTAAAATGTTGCCGACCTTTGCGGAGCGAAATCCTGTAATTACAAAAATAAGATTTTCATACTTGATATCTACTATGACTCTAACATATAACTCAAAATTTATGGTTTCTAAAGAAGGATAGCGAAAAACTATGTAGTTGTAATGAGTAGTGTAGGTAAAAGGTATACCTGCATCTAGAAATATCTCACTAGCATAGAACCCAATTCCATTGACACCCCCTAATTGTTGAAACAACAAGAGACCACCAGCTATCTGAAAAATTAATCAACTCAAGAATTAATATGTTTAATGACAGAGAAGATTGACTTAAATAAGCAAGAGAAAAAAAAGCTAGATTTCCAAAAACTTGTCCCTTTTTTTAGTGAAGTCAAGTATACAGCAACCGTGCTCTGCTCAAAGTGAACTTGATAAACTTCAGGGTGAAAATTTTGGGTTGAATATGGGAGCTCTAGCATTACTCCTATACATTTGGAAGCAAAACTACTAGACATCCTAAATATGAATGAGTTTAACAATATGCTCCTCTCGAGTATATTATATGACTTAGCTTGGTTGTTTTTTGGGGTGAAATATTGGGATCTTTTGCATTACTTATTTCAAAATACCAAGTTGAAGCTCAGAAGCTCAGCGCTTACAATAACTGGACGAATATAGGCCTTTTTGCATAGATCTCTGATTGTAGCCTTAGGGCTGCTCTCAAGAACTTCAATGTTGTCCTGAACAAAAAATTTAGTTAGTATATACTTGAAAGTTAAAATTTACGTATCTAATCTACCTGCACACGCGTTAATGTAGGACTAATGATAAGGATACTAACTTCAATTTCCGTCGCTTCCTTTGATATATTAGCATCCTTTCCACGAAGCCATTGCAAAGTAGATTTGAATTCTTTATGACGCCCGGTCTTGGCCTAAAATATCGCTTGTCAATACAGGAGGAGCAAAGTATTCCATTATAAAACATTGGATAGTTTGCACGGTCATGGTGCTAATCGTTTTTGGCATACACCATTGGCCCGTACTTGAGTGAGAACTCTCTAAACTACAAAGGAAAGTCGTATTCTGTAAAAGGTCGATTGCGTCAAAAGTTATATGGATCCAGTTATTCCAAAAGGTGATTAAGGGGCTCGCTCGTGCAAAATACCCTATGTTTTGGTAGAGAAGGAAATTTGTTTTTCAGTTTTTAACTACTTACCAGCCATCTAGGAGATTCAGGAATCAGAAAGAGACCCAAAAGAAAAACTACACATGGAAAAAGTCCTGCAAAAAAAAAAAAGTATATATGTTACTATAGAATAGAACTCAAAAGTAAAGTAGGTGAGGTTAATGATAATATCAAAATACTAAAGCCATTACCAAATAGGACCAATCGGCGCCAACTAACGAATGAACCAACTATGTATGCTACAGAACCGCCAGAACAGATAAGGAGCTGCACTTCAGCAATTCAATTATTAGAAACAGGCATGTGATTATTTTGATGAACTTCATCAGTTTTGTTGATTTTTTTTTTTCTAGTTCATATAAATTGGAAGAATCTTCACCTGGTCTATACTTGTCAGGCATCCTCGAAGATTTTTGGGCGATATTTCAGCTATGAACACCGGTATCTGCGACATGTCGAGACCATTTCATATGCACTTTCAAATGTACTTTTTAATCATGCTCTGCACCCTATAATGAATCTTGTTTATAGTAACCTCCAAGATATAAATTTAATCATGCTAACTGACAAAGCATTATTTTCTATCTACCTCATATAGAAGAGTGAAATACAGAGATTTCATTTAACTGCTAGAAGTTTACTTTGCACATATGTTTTGAAAATATGCAAAGATAACTTCCAGCAAAGCAAATGTGGGTTTATCTGTTACGACGGTCGCAGTTGGCGGTTATGGATAGAGTTTTTCCATGATAATCTCCCAAAAAAAAAAACTTTATGCGCAGAGGATTTCATCAGCTATAAACAGAATCATTACATGATTTCACTAGCTATACATAAAAATCATATTGCATGAGCAAGCAAGAAACATACCACATATGAAAGAACTCCTACACCATATCCTGTGCTAAACCTTCCAAGATCAAGCATTAGAGTACCCTGTTTCATTAAAAAGATAAAAAGAACTAAGGATATAACTTCCACATGATATCATCCCAAGATGAAAGTATGATCACAAACAAACCTCGGCAAAGTACAAGCAAATCCAGCCTATAATGCAAAACAATGCTGCAGTTCTCATTGCCTGTAGACAAACCAAGCAAGTAATTACTAGGAATAATACGACATTGGATTTCAAATTTAATCAGTTTAAAGTTTAAACTGGTTCTTACTCCTTTCCGTCCTATCAGATCAGCAATCCTTCCGCTAGTGATGGCACCAAGCATCGCACCGATGGTCACTATGGAACCGAAAAGAGAGAACTGCACGATATCATTGAAACATTCTTATCATTCTCGCATCTAAGGTCAACGGTAAAGTTTCATATTTTATCTGTACAACTTTTGGGATCACCAACAGACTCGATTTAGTTATTGGCAGAGTCGGAACTGTAAAAGAAGTTACATATGCACAGAGACACGTAGCAGGATGGTAAGGGCAAGGTTGTATCGCCCGGATGGTTAAAGGTTTAATTTCGTAAAAATAGCGTGTCTACAACGTGTAGGTCGGCTATTAAGATACTTTTTCCCCGAACAGGGACAGAGGCCATCCAAGAGTTTTAACTATCCTAAATATCCCACTGATGTGAGCTATTTACGAGCTTAATTTTCGTTCGTTAATCTTCAAAACAATTCCTCTAATCTAAATTAAATAGAGGAATTAACCAAAAATTTTTTTTAAATAAAAACAGCTTATTTGAAATTAGGTGCAAGCGAACATGTGTGCACCATAAACAGCTTAGAAAAACTCTGACAACAGCTTTTATATTCGTTCAGTTATTAAATTAACTAATTCATAAAAAAAAAAAAAAAAAAAAACTAAATTTCTAAATCAGTAACATTGAATATAGTCAAGCTCAGCCTTCATAAACGCTAGTTTTCATTGGAGTACTGTTAGAGTCTCATTGAACTTACCTCAGACAGAGAAAGACCAAACTCCTGTATAATCTCAGCTTGTGTCGGAGCCGTGAAACCGACCTACCAAAATGTTCATCGAAAACATAAATCACTGCTCTTCATCAGATGATCTTGATGTAATCTAAGCGTGTGATCAAGGGCGGATCCAAGGTGTAGTAACTGGGGTCAAATGACCCCACTTGATTTTATAACTCTAAAAAAACACACATATAATTTATAATATTTGTAATAATTAATATACAATATAATATAATAATGAATATCAATGTGTGTGTGTTGATGTTTTATAAATTGTATTATTTAGTAATTTTTTTATCATTTAAAAATTAAAAATTATTTTTTAAAATTCAAATTTAGAGTTTGATATATAATAAAAACTTATAAATTAGAATATTACAAAAAAACACAATTACAATATTTTTCAAAACAATCAACAAAAAAAAAAACTCCCAACGAACATTTCAGAACATCCCAAAATTATCTAGAACGCCTCAGAATATTTAAGAATACTTACAAACATATCAGAATATTTATGAACACTTCAGAATATCTCTCAAATACTTACGAACACTCCAAAATATCTATGAACATCTTAAATTTTGATTTTGCTGTTGAATGGAATTTGATTTTTTTTCATAATTTTTGACTTTTTTTTTTGTATATATTACAATAAATGCCGAGTTTGAATTTATATTTTGGGGTGTTATTAAACGTTCGTAGATATTTTAAACTGTAGTTCAGAATTAAATACTTATGAATTTTCTGAAATTGATATGATATTCAAATATTTAGTATCTTATTATTGTATTATTATAAAATATTATTTATTTTTTCTGACCCCACTTAACGTAATTTTTGGATCCGCCACTGCGTGTGATCCTGATCACATTAAGACTATCGTATGCCTGTTTTTTAACCGATATAATCGAAAGGAGCTAAAAAGAGTTTCCCGAAAATACACTTACAGAGATTCCATACTCGAAAGATCCAAAGACGGAGAATGCAGTGGTGAGGACGACGGGGCCGATGGAGCCGGCGGCCCTATCATCATCGTCGTCGGAAGATAAATCTTTGGAAACTTCTTTGAGCTCGGGGTAGAGCAATGGCTCTGCGATCTCGTCTTCTTTACCATTCTCCAAATCTCGGACCTTCGTGATCGCCATTGCACAGCAGGCAGTATCTTGCTACCCCGACTACCTTCTGAGATCAGAGAAGCAGGGCTATTTATACTGGAGTTTTGATATTTTTAAAAGTGAAATTTACATATCAACCCAACATGGAAATTATTTTATAAAATAAATCCATCATCTTAAATTTATTATTTTTACAATCTAAATAACTATTTAAAAATATTTTTAACACTTAAATAAAAAAGTTATAAATTAAGTTCCAATCTTTTTTTTTCTTATATTTATGATTTTTAAAGTTATTTTTAAATAAAAATTTTAAAATGTTAAAACCTTAAACGGATTAACTGATCAATTTTTAATCCATTAAAATTTAAAATCTCACAATATTATTTGGAAGATTAAATAATTTTAAATACAAAAATTATTGCATCATCTTTTAATAACTAATAGTTTATAAAAAGATTTATATGTTAACTTAAAAGTATTGTTTATATAAATTTATGATAAAAATTAATTTATAAATATATTTATTTTAAAGACTAATTTGTACAACTTTAAAAAGTCAAGGCTTATTTGCAATTTTCTATTTTTAAAATAACAACATGAAATAAAATATAAGGTAGATATTACCTTGTCGAGCATGCTTTGACGAGAAAAAATGAGGGCCGTCCACGTCCGCTTGTACACACTGTCATACATCTGACGTGGATATTTTATTAATTTTTGCAAATAAATTTAGATTTTCTGATATGTGCATGCGGGTCCATGGATTTTCATAAATAAGACGAGTATTGGATTCATGTTGCAAGTGGTTAGAACATTGAAGAATTACATATTGGCCACTGATTTTATACTGTATTATTAAATATATATATTTTTTAAACTAAGCCTAGATGCATATATATAAATATTTTTACAAATTTTTAACTATCATAAAAATAGATTTTAATGTTTTATTCTATTTATACTAAACCTTTTTCAAGAAAGATTAAAAAAATTATTTTAAGGTTCGAATTTTTACTGAAATTTTAGAATTTTAAAAATTAAATATAAAAGTTATATATCAGCAAAAATAAATTTGATTTTTCATATATATATATAAGTGCGATTTAGAATAATTTTATAATTTTTTTAAAAAAAGAAATTTATATAATAAATTTGTAAAGTATGAGTCCCGTGGTATATCAGCATGCTCGGATAATTATATATAAATAAATAAGTGTTTTTCTAAATCTTTAAATAAGTATTTACATATATTAGTCTTATAATAACAGCTCCACTAGTTCGCGGTGTACATCTAAACAGGTGCTGGCTAAAAAGTGACTTAGCAATTGTTATTTATATTTAATTCATAATGACTCTTAAAATATATATATTATACTTTAATATTACAAGAATCTAATGACAATCATTGCAAGTGCTGAGTCTGCTGACGCTGACCGATATTTTCTGATATATTTATAGGAAAATGCTTATTAACTCCACCACATCAAAAAATCCAAAAATAATAAAAATAATATAAACTTATATATTTTGATACAATATTAATGTTAATTTTTTTTAAAAAATAATATTTTAAAACTCAAAATATATTTGTTAAAATTTTTAAAATATTAAAATAATTCTTTAGGAATATTATTTAAAAAATATTATATAAGAGTTCTAAATGTTAACAAATTTTTAACGTTTACATTAAAATTGTTTCTTAAAAATACTTAGGACATAAATACTTTTAAGTTTTTTTAATTTAATTAAAATGGATAATAAATTTGGTAGATTTCTAATTGTACGATTGATGGTACTAATATCACTTAATATTCAGGGATATGATAATGGACAAATTCAACAGTTAACTATTTTAGCGACGGCTGTGTTCACATTTTAGCACCCTTTGATACTAAATAAAATATAAATAAATATCTTTCTAACCTTTTATAAAATATAAATATTAAAATTACAGCTCTACTAGCATTGGCGGTGTACATCTCTCAGGTGCTGCTGAAAGTGACTTAGCAGCTGTCATTTATAATAACTCAATTAATATTTTTTTATAATATAAATAAATTGATATGACTGCTAAATTATAAATTACAAACTATTATTACAATTACCTAATGACAACAATCATTGGCAACTTTGAAAAATCTATCTGATATATTTATATGGCGCTGCTATGTGCATCAATAAATTTACAAATAAATGTTATTTGTATTTATAATATATTTAATTAAAATTAGAAGATTAAAATTTTATAAATATTTTTTAAAAAAAAATTTAATATAAAAATTATGTTTTGATGAAATTGCATATAATCTTATATGTTAAAAATTTTTCCAAAAAACTTGTTTTATAAATAATATTTTGGAACATATTAACCTTTCAGCTTGTAAATGATTTTAGACTATATTTCTAATAATTTGTTAGTCTATTAAATTTTATAGTCTCTAAATACTCTATTTAAAGTAGCCCTATTTTTAAAAATCAAATTTAATAAACTCTCTCTTTTAAAAAAGTAATGTAAATTTTATCTTGTACAATTACAATGCTTCTATTAAGAAACTTTTTCATTTTAGTTGCGCATTATCTATTATTACATGACTACTCTTGAATTATTCTTAATCAGTTTCTGCAATTTATCGACTCAATTCATATCACCACACTCTGCGGTTGTTGAATTTTCTTTCACATTTTAAGTGTGTAACTTTTATCGATCACTTTCGTCGTTCGTACAAAATGTGACTACAACTAATTTTTTATTGTTATGGCACCTTTTTGATTAATTTCTTGATTTTCTTTCCAATGATTCTAAGTGTAAAATTCTCCTTAGATCAATATCGACCCAAATGTTCTAACAAGTCAGATCTAAATGCCACTATAGCTTTTAGATCTATTTAGGACCTCAGTTGCAACTTCCTCATTCCTCTTTTTTTTTTTTTTAATCTCTATAGATCCTATTCAATAATCCCCTGATAAATTTGCCTCCTGGTGATGTGTCACGGCACCTTCAAACTTCTTCTGTTCCATCGCACACATCGATCGTGATTCATTTCTATTTTAACCACTTCTTCATTAATCCTTCTAAACGCTGAGCCGCGCTCGACCCTGTTTTCGGTCACTTTATTTCTTTATTTCCAAGAGATCATGATTCCAGTTGCAAATCATGATCTTTCGGTAAACACGCTCAGAACCTTTGCTATATAGATTAAAAAATTTTTAAAAATTTTATTAATTACGGAACTTAGTAAGTACGATATTAATATCGTGATATTGCTTCTGCAGTCATCGCATATTGTTATTCAATACTCAGCGTTAAACTTTCCCTCCTCCACACCAAAACAATTTTTACACTTTTATCAATTTTGAATCTTCCGATCAGTTCTTATTACTTCCAGACAGTCATTTGACACATGCCCGACAATGCTCACAAAAACCTTACACTTTTGACACATTTAGTAAGATTTATTCTCTGATAACAAAAATAATTATGTGATACCTTAAAAATACTGAACCACTTTACACATTCTCTAATAACTTTTGAACACTCCCCGCGGAAGATCTTAACTTGCAATTTAAAAACTATAGCTCTATGAAAAATTTAATAACTTTGGATCCTAACGCAACTCTCCCTATATAATACGCCCATTATAATGAACGTATAAAAAAAAATTTCCGTGTTGAAAATTCTACATAAATAGTATTCTTAAAAATATAGCTGCGTACATCCTATATTCTATAAATCGCATGGAATATATAATCAGTTTATCTTGTACAATTATTATAATATATAAATTCTAGGATGGCACTTGTTCCGATTTTATCGTCAAATTCTTATATCCGATTTGTGTGCTCAAATAATATTTATACATCATACAAAAATTATGCATCTCCACTGCCGCTTAGATATTACGTAGATAGATCATAAATTTGTATCTACATAAATTATATTCTCACGGTCACAAGAGTCGTCGCGTTTAGCAAATTCGGGTGAATTCATTACGAGGCGTTGTTGTGCTATTGAAATAGTATGAGAATTGAACGGTTGGAGAATTTTATCATAATAATATTTAAAATAAATAAATAAATAAACGTGCAGTTCTTTAAAGCAAATTAGGTGCTACCATGAGCAGATAAATATTAATTAATTAGTTGTATACTCTAAATATTATATATACTATATAAGAAAAAAATTTGATTAATTCAAGTAATAAAATAGATCTGTAATAGTTAATAGATTTATAGTAGTTATCATAATATTGTATGTTTTATAGAACCATTATAAAATCGTCATGTTTTTCATTTATATATATTTTAAGATTTATTATTTGTTTATTTTATTATGGATTTGTATTTCTATATTTCTTTAAAAAAAAACTACTCTAACACCCTATCGCCTATCCCATCTAGTATAATTAAATAATTTCCGTAATAACTATAACTGTTATCATCATTATATATATAATTTCCACTATACATAAAATTTTAAAATAACACTTTAATTTTAATAATTCTACTATATACACTAATACCTTACTACCTACTTAACAAGTAAGCCAAATCTTCACATTCAGTTTCTACCGCGTCGTTAATATTTACACGTGAACGTAACACTTGGGGCATGGTTCGGCAAATACAATGGCCAGATACCGACCACCTTGCGCCCTAGACCTTCAGATGCCACTTGTATTTCACTAAAAATAATTAAGTTTTACTATAAATGATTTCATTTACATAATATATAAATGATATTTTACACATTTGATGTTAGATTACGCACCTAAATGCCGATTGCTTGATGTGAACATAAATTTTGCAGGAACAATGATAGATCAGTCCCATGTCTTCTACTATTAATTGAAAACAAACCTACTTTTTTTAATTTTCATATATTAGAATTCAAAAACATACTTAAGTACTTGTATTTAAGTAAATTTACAGCAAAAAAAAAAAAATTCTGCTCTACAACTTTAGATAATTAATAATTCTTTTCTTACAATGTATTTATAAAATATATTATTCTTAACCACTTCGAAATCTTTATTATTCAAAATTTACCGGAGTCAAAACTATAAATAACAATCTGTATAGAAGAACTCAACCAATCAACATTTTACATATCTCATTTATCTTCTTTTTTTTGACAACACCGTAACCTATCTAACTTTTTTTTCGGGTCGACCAGAGCTCAGTGGTTCATCCTCCAATCTCATCTAATAATCATCTCCCACCCGGTCCCACACGTTCCAAACTGTGACTTCCCGTGCAGGGGATTTCTGTACACGCCACCCGTGCGATTGGCAGTATGTTATCGTTCATACTGCGTTTGAGTCATTTATGTACAGTTTTTAAAATAAACAACCAACCTTTATATGTACCTTGTCTTTAGAAAAGCATGAATTTTTTTCGCAAAACCCCTTACTTTACTTGATGTAATGTTAACTTACCCTAACAACTATGCGTTCTTCATGTTAGTTACACGGCTTGAATATTATTAGAAAAATCGTTTACGTTCAATTTGATGATATCTTAAGGGATTTATTCTAGTAATTTAATGAACATACTTACTATACGTGTGATGATTATATGATTCAAAAGGCATTATTTATTAAACATCGATTCTGACATAGCATAAAAAATATAATTGAAAAAAGGATAATCCTCCAACAAGTTTATGTCACCGTAGGTGATGCGAGTTGGGAAAATATTAATTTGTTGAGTGATTTATGTAGGAGGAAAAATGAGAACCGTCACGTGTCATTAGGGAGATACCTCTCCTTCACCTATAATTGCCATGAATTTGGATCCTTCTTACCAAGTGATTCGATTCTGTATCATTTTATTTTGCGATTGATTGATTCTAATTTTCTATTAAATATATTGAGTCCTAATAATTGACCACTTGTGAGCATACCTTTATATATCTAATATTTTTAGACCAATGAAATTGGACTGAAATATTTTGGTTGTTATTGTATGAACTCCCTGTTTGGCGTCATATTAGCACTCTTATAAATAATTAACAATTTATCTTAAAAATATGTTGATATGTAGAAAATCATGTATTATTTAACACTATCATAGATAATTATCAGCCAAACACAAACTCTATCACATATCAGATAGTCCAAGATAATATTGAAAAAGTTACCCAAAGCACGTGCTGATATCGTTATATATCAAATGTTCACCTCCATCGCAAAGTGATAGCATTTTTTTTTTGAAATAACGAGGCAAAATTTTTTTCTAGGTCTCCGCTAACTCACGGACCACAGTTTTCTACGTACAATTATAGGACCATTTTGGACCCAGGTGCGCGCAGGAGAATAAAACCCTGGCCTCGCGTCTGTCTCCAGATCAGACTGGAGTACTGGGAGTTATCCAGCCACCAGCTTTCCCACAACCGCTGTAAACTCGTGACCACGGGCACATCCACGTTTCAGCCACCCCTGGAGATCGAACTCGGACGCTCGCTTCTTGAGGCGAGCGCCCCGGCCGATCCTCCTAAAGGCGGGGTGCGCAAAGTGATAGCATATCATCAGAGTATGGTCCACATTTAGACTTATAGACGATTTTTTTTTTTTTTTAAAAAAAAAAAATCCAATTATTCCTTCTAAATCGTAAGATAGTACATAATCGTTCTGCTGCGGGCCGAAATTTACTCCACTAAAGACGAGATTACTAAAAATTGTCCGTCATATAAGACGGTGATGGGTGCAATTCCAGAGCCCGGGGATTGATGATAGGGAAAGAATGGTAAGATTTGGCAAGGCAATAAATATTGTGTTTCTAAATCATTTTGAGCAACAAATAGCTGGCCATTTATTATAGAACCATATGGAATAAGACCATCTCTACACTGATTGGGGTTAGATGGGAATTGGCCGTTGGCCTAAGAAGGGGAAAAAAAGATAATATATTTAAAATTTTATATTCTTGAGATCGATTATTAGATGATACTTTACTTTGATTTCTAGGACATAATGTTATATAAGCATAGTTTTAGTTGCCGATCGGTAATATGTATATGTTCTAAAATTTTATATTTATTATTTAAAATTAATTCTAAATTTTATTTTTATTTTATAAAATATAATATATAGTGGTACGTCTTAAGTTTGGAATTTATCTAAACGGTACCTTAAATCTAGTTATAAGGGATCATTGCAAATCGGCCCTGATTTGAGCACTGTTTAGAAATCAGCCCAACATTTAAAATCATTATAAATTAATTCCTTTATGAAAATGTGTCAGGGTATTTATACTATTATATAAATATTTTTTTTGGTAGAAAACTTGAATATACAAAAAAGATATTTGCGTGTGATTTACAATTTTAATATTCAAAATTTTTTCAGAAAAATATTTGGGATGAGTGTTTTTTAACGTGAAAAATAATAGGTTTAAAATAGAGGCTTAATCGTAACACTGTTACCGAGACAGGGGTTGAGTTTCCTATGTTATAAATCTACAACATTCTAATATATTATGAATTGTAATATATCTATAGCAAGAATTTGAGAAATTTATCCTTATATGTTTATAGAGGATAATATGAATATTTAGATTTTGTTTGGTTGAAAGATTATGATTTTTTGGTTGGTAGATAAAAATCGATTTTATCCATTGAGTTTATTTATTATGATATTCATTTAAAAAGAAAA